>PISX010013813.1:0-55324 GCA_004024625.1 Mellivora capensis | reverse complement strand
TTGTTTTTTAAAGATTCATTTATTTATTTATTTAACAGACAGAGATCACAAGTAGGCAGAGAGGCAGGCAGAGAGAGAGGAGGAAGCAGGCTCCCTGCTGAGCAGAGAGCCTGATGTGGGGCTCGATCATAGGACCCTGGGATCACGACCTGAGCCAAAGGCAGAGGCTTTAACCCACTGAGCCACCCAGGCACCCCTTGTTATTCTTTTTATTTTTATTTTTTAAGATATTTTATTTATTTATTTGTCAGAGACAGAGAATGGCAGACAGAGAGAGAAGCAGACTCCCCACTGAGCAGGGAGCCCAATGTGGGACTCTATCCCAGGACCCTGGGATCATGACCTGAGCCGAAGGCAGACGCTTTAACCCACCGAGCCACCCAGGTGCCCCTTGTTATTCTTTTTTCAAAGTAATTTTCTTTTAGCAATCATACTGACATAGTTATGGGTGAAATGATATAATGGCTGGGAATTGCTTCAAACTAATCCAGGAAGGAGAAAGGGGGAGAAGATATACATCAAACAAGATTGGTTATGAGTCTAGGTGTTAAAGCTGCATGGTAGGTACGTCAGGGTCATTATATTATTCTAATTTTTTTTGTTAGTTTCCACACTACAAAGTTGTTGTTGTTGTTGTTGTTAAAGTGTTGGGATAAAGTTAGATGGGTGAGCACAGTGCAGAGGATCTGGATTGCTTGCTGAGAGGCTTAACCTGGACCTCTAGGCTTCTAGAAGGGAGGCCTTACCTTGTACAGAACCTGCCAGTCGCTGGCCTTGGTGTGGGACAGCTTCATGCGTTTCAGAATCAGCTACAGACAATGGGACGACTGTTTTACTTCTCCCACTTTAGTGCCCCCCAAGAAGCCCAATGTCCACTACTGACCCTCAAGCTCCTTCCCCACCTCTCTGCCCCCACCCTGGGCTCACAGGTACATTCTTGATATGACCCAGCAACCGATGCAGCATTTGAGCCATGTCCAGATTCTGAGGTAGAAGGAAAAACTGAATGACATCCAGCCGAGAATTTAGCTCTCCCAGGTCCTGAGTTGGACGTGTGAACCACAGCCTAGAAGTGAGGGATAAAGTAGGGGAGACCAGAAATTACATCTGTTGTCATCACTGCCTTTTTTTTTTTTAAGATTTTATTTATTTGTGGGACGCCTAGGTGGCTCAGGTCAAGATCTCAGGGCCCTGGTATCAAGCTCCACATCGGGCTCTCTGCTCAGCAGGGAGCCTGCTTCCCTTCTCCCCACCCCCCCACCTCTGCCTGCCTCTCTGCCTACTTGTGATCTCTGTCAAATAAATAAATAAATAAAAATCTTTAAAAAAAAGAAATTCTATAAAATTGGCTTAAAAAAAAGATCTTATTTATTTGAGAGAGAGTGAGCTTGAGAAGGAGGGAGGATCAGTAGGAGAATCAGACTCCTCGCTGAGCGGGAAGTCCAATGCGGGGCTCCATCCTGGGACTCCAGGATCATGACCTCAGCTGAAGCCAGACAACTAACCAACCGACTGAGCCACATAGCCCCCAATCACTATCTTGATCTCAGTTTGTGAGAGTGTATGTTTGGAGGGCCCTGGGGATCGTGGTAATATGTATCTGTACTGGCAAGCCCAGTGTCCTATCTATGCGGGTATGTTTACACATATCTACTAAAAATCTCTGCATTGAGCACGACTCTGTTTATCCTGGTTTTGATGGATGTGACCATGTGTCATTCCATGTGGATAGCGATGGCGCTTGTCAATATTTAGAGGGAGAGCAGCGTATTGAGGAATTTGTGTGCCAACGCTCCAGCTTTCTCTGCGGCTGAGTAGGAGAGGGTGAGTCAGCATGAGTTTATCTGCATTTGGCTGTGAAAAGTGCCTCTGGGTGTAATGGCACAGTTGTTAGTCTTTTCCTGTTTTTCTGTAAAAGTATATAGCCAGCCATCCCATGCAGAATGGTAAGTCCTCAATTCATGATAATGGTCATCTCTGCAGAGAAAAAAGGACTGGGGAGGGACACTTTACAAGGCTTCAAAAAGTTGTCTTTTTTAAAGACTTTTTAAAAATTAGTATTTATTTATTTATTTATTTGAGAGAGACAGCATGAACGTGGGGAGGGCCAGAGGACATGCAGATTCCCTGCCTGATGCAGGGCCTCCATCCCAGGACCCTGAGATGATGGCCTGAGCTGAAATCAGACGCTGAACTTACTGAGCTACCCAGATCCCCCCTTTTTTTAGTAAGCTCTATGCCCAAAGTGGGGCTTGAACTCATGACCCCAAGATCAAGTCACATGCTCTACCGACTGAGCCAGCCAGGCACCCATTTAATAACTCTGCCTTATTCTTAATTTTGCTGGTGTAAACACAGAGCTGTACAACATCATCATCATTAGCATCATTACTTCTACCCTTTGTGTGCCTGAGGTATTTTCTAAGAAATTAAATTAGTATACAGTAATAAATGTCTCATCTGGTTTGTCTAATTCTGGGTGTCCTCGTCTTTTGATGGCTATGAAGAGTTTGAGATTCTGCAAGGACACATGAGCCATGAATTCTTTTCTGCATTACAGTAGGCCATTAGGCATGCTATTCTATAGAAGAAGCAACCTGTGGAGACACTGGGGCCTAGGGATATGCATCTCACACCATAGTCGAGGGCCAGTTACCCTGGGTTAGGATACCTCAAGTTAGAGTGAAGCGGAAGGCTGAGTGGGATTCAAGGGTGGGTTTTAGGCACCTCTGCTCCTTAGCCACAGACAGCTCTACTTGCAGCAGTGTAGGCTAGACTGAACACCTGTCCCCAGCCTGGAGAGCTTTGCCAAGCCTCCTGTCTTGTAAAATCCTGAAGTTTTTCTGACTTATGTGCTGCTAGTGCCAGCAGAAATCTTAGACAAGCTAAACCTTCTAATTTTACAGCTGAGAAAATGAAGCCTTTAGAGAATAAGCCTTTAAACCGAGGCATCCGGGTCAGAGGTTTGGGTGTTGGGCAGGCTGGCCTGGGGGCGTTCCCAGATACTTATCCAAAGTCACTGTCTTTTTAAGAAGTATAGCTGGGTCTTGGGGCGCCTGGGTGGCTCAGTGGGTTAAAGCCTCTGCCTTCGCTCGGGTCGTGATCCCAGGGTCCTGGGATCGAGCCCCGCATCGGGCTCTCTGCTCGGCGGGGAGCCTGCTTCCTCCTCTCTCTCTCTGCCTGCCTCTCTGCCTACTTGTGATCTCTGTCTGACAAATAAATAAATAAAATCTTTAAAAAAAAAAAAGAAGTATAGCTGGGTCTTGAACTCAGGTGTGCAGACAGCTAGGACAGTGCTTTTCAGAGCATACTGTGACATTCCATCACCTTCCTGGTGCCCCATCCTGCTGGGCCGATTGGATCCTTAGTTCATAATTCAGGTTATGATTCCATGTCCTACTGGAACCTTCCTGGGGGATCTGCACTCCTCCCCAACTTAAACTCTGTTCTCTTCTCCCCTAAGAACTCCTTCCTTCTCATCCCTGGCTGAGGAGAGAGATCTGCACCTGTAGAATGTGGGGGTAATTAAATCATCCCAATTACCTAGAGATGACCTCAGGGATTATCCTAAATTAACCTCCAAAAGACACACAATGCAGGGCAGGTGAGGTGGGAAAATAATTGTGCACCTGTGGGCTAGCAAAGTTTTCAGCTCTGAGTCTGCAAGAAGATGTGACCAGCAGGCTTGCATCTGGGTACCATGCTCACTCACTGGGTCTACCACATCCAAGGCCATGTGCCAGGCACTGAGGCCACAGGCAGGACTCCTGTATGGAGCCTGCAGTTACGAGAGCGAGCGTGTTCACTGACCACTAACTCCAAGCTGATGTGACCGTGCAGCCAGAAAATAATAAACAGGCACTAAGCAATGGGAAGATGGGTGCCAGTCTCCCTATAGGTGCCTGTGAAAGTTTCACGGAAAAGGTGATAGTGGGCTTGTACCTTGAAGAAGATGTAAGATTCTGACAGGGGAAGAACACGGGAGAGACTTTCTGGAAGGAACTGCAGAAACACAGGCTTGGTTATTTCCATGATGGAAAGTGGCCCAAAGGAGGGTGGTGCAGGGAGAAAAGATTTAGGCAGGGCTCAGAAGATAATCATGGAAATTTAAGTTGACGGAAGTGGGAGGGGCACTGAACACCACACTGCTGAGGATGCTGGTCTTCACCCTGGCGGGGGATGGGGAAGTCTCCTGAGGTTTCTGTTATTTCGTTTTTACTTAAGGTTTAAAAAAGTGGAGTGACACGCTCAGATATCTATTTTGGAATGACAGGTATTTTGGAATGAAGGACAGATTAGAGAAAGAAGAGATTAGAGGCAGAGACCTCCAGGCTGGAAAACATTATGGCCGGAATTAGAGCAGTGGGAAGAGGAAGGGAGATGGCTGAGAAAGACATCTCAGGGTAGAATCAATAGGCCTTAGTGAATAATTGAATATGAAGGATGAAGGCGAAGCATCAGTCCAAGGTTCAGCACTTGAGCAGTACTGCCAGCAATGCCATTAGCCAGAAAAAAAAGGACGCAGGAAGAGGAACAGGTCCAATGGGCATCAGTTTAGATGCTCTGAGTTTGAACTGTCTGTGGAAATTGCAAACGGGGATGATGTGAGGTGCACATTCCACATATGGAAGTTGGAACCAGAGACACAATTTTGAAAGTCATCGGAAAATAGTTTAAATTTGAAGTATGGGTTTTATAATTAAAGATAGTACCATGTTGGATGCCTGGCTGGCTCGGTCAGAAGAGCATGTGACTTTTGATCTTGGGATAGTGAGCTGGAGCCCCATGTTGGGAGTATATTGTACTTAAAATTAAAAAAAAATCTTTTAGGGGTGCCTGGGTGGCTCAGTGGGGTGAGGCCTCTGCCTTCGGCTCGGGTCATGGTCCCAGGGTTCTGGGATCGAGCCCCACGTCGGGCTCTCTGCTCAGTGGGGAGCCTGCTTCCCTGCCTCTCTCTCTGCCCGCCTCTCTGCCTGCTTGTGATCTCTATCAAATGGATAAATAAAATCTTTAAAAAAAATATTTTAGGGGCACCTGGATAGCTCATTTGGTTGAGAATCTGACTTTGGCTCAGGTCATGATCTCAGGGTCTTGGGATAGAGGCCTGCCTCAATCTCCCTGCTCAGCAGGGAGTCTGCTTGTCCCTCTCCCTCTGCTCCTTCTCTCTCTCTCTCAAATAAATAAAATATTTTTTTAAAAATCTTAAAAATAAATAAATAAATAAATAAATAAAGCCCAGGGTGCCTGGGTAGCTCAGTGGGCTAAGCGTCTGCCTTCAGCTCAGGTCATGATCCCAGGGTCCTGGGATCGAGTCCCACATCAGCTTCCCTGCTTGGTGAGGAGTCTGCTTATCCCTCTCCCTCTGCCTGCTACTCGCCCTGCTTGTGCTCCCACTCTCTGTCTAATGAATAAATAAAATCTTTTTCTTTTAAGATTTTATTGATTTGACAGAGAGAGGTAGGTCACAAGTAGGCAGAGCAGCAAATAGAGATAGAGTGGGAAGCAGGCTCCCCGCTGAGCAGAGAGGCCGATGCAGGGCTCGATCCCAGGACCCTGAGATCATGACCTGAGCCAAAGGCAGAGGCTTAACCCACTGAGCCACCCAGATGCCCCAATAAATAAAATACTTAAAAAAAAAAAAGTAAAGCCCTACCATATGAGGTAGAAACTTCTAGTTATTAAGAAAAAAGAAAATGTGCAGCCTAAGAAATGTAGTTAATCATATTGTAACAACTTCACATGGTGACAGATGGTGGCTAGATTTATGTTGGTGATCACTTCATAATGTATATAAACGTTCAATCACTATGTTGTGCACCTGAAACTAACATATATGGTATGTCAACTACACCTCAATAAAAAAAAAAGATATTACCATGTGTGGATTACTGTTTTGTGACTGTGTTTCTGCTGCTTGTGTGTGTGTAAGTCTGTATCATGAATGGCCATATATGTATTTGTGCTGACAACATCAAATGAAGATAACACTAGCTACCACATGGGGTTGGTATAAGGATTAAATGCATTTAGCCAGCATTTGGAAAAGGGCAGTTGCTTTTATTACCACCAGATGGAGTGGTGTGTGTGAGCCGAGGACTGCAGGCCTGAGCCTGTGGCATGTCTTTGAGACTCACCTGAGCAGCTTCTCTCCCCACTTACAACGGCATCTGTTGAGGATTCCTGTGAGGAGGAGCAGGAGCCGGGAGTAAGCTTATCATAAGGCAGGGGCAAGGAAAGGAATGTTGTAGATGTATCTAACCCAAGCCATCCGGGCCAGAGGTTCGGGTGTTGGGCAGGCTGGCCTGGGGGCGTTCCCCAGATATAGGACACAAAGGCAGCTAAAGCCAGCGCCTGGCCACAAGTCTGAGCCAGGATTACCTTACATGGGCTTAGGGGAGGGAGGGGCACTCCCAGGACCAGTCAGCCAGAAAAATACACAGAGTGGTTGTAGTTGGAATCACCAAGAGCCCAACACATATATGTAAACATTAGACACAATCCACCGAGATATGCACAGTGAAACCATGTAGATATTTGGGGCGATGTCCCCACTACACCCTAAAGCCAGAGATAACTGATAAAGACTCAATGCCAATAAAACACAGGCAGTTGTGCAGTTATGTAACTCTCCCTCTACACAGGCCCTCCCCAAGTCCCTGGACAGGGGCTCAACTAGCAGAAACAGCCATACAAGCCCAAGGAATGAACATGGAATTGGTAAAGACAGAGATGATAGGCTAATGACACTGGGCAACTGTGGGCAAGGGGAGATGCCTAAGCTCAGGGAAGGTACAAAGAGGCTCAGAGAGCTGGATGGGAGTGGAAGAGACATCTGGCAGTGGGAGTGAAGTGAGGAGAGAGGGGCTGGGACACGTGCTTGGAGGCAACGGCTTTTCTGGCAGGCTTTTGCAGTGAGGGATGAGGGAAGGGGCATACTTACCAAAGAGGCTGAGCCCCTCTTTCAGTCCACTGGCCACTTTATACACTGAGGGATGGGACTCACTCTTAAATATCTGCAGAACACTGTCAGGGAGAAATGGAGGAGTTTGAGGTAACGTGGGTTTTTAAAAGGAACTAGGAAAATGGAATGGAGGTTGGAAATATGCTCCTGAGGACAAGGGTTGCTGTGAGGTCTGTCCTGCACTCCTCTCTGCCTCAGTTTGTCTCTTTAGGATAAGTGACTCAGGAAGGCGGGATATCTATTTGACACCTTTGTGCCTTTATTCCTTTCTCCTCGCCCTCTCTTCCCTTTCCCTCAAGGAGACAGACCTTAATAACCCCAGGACTAAAGAAACTGGAGCCTCATTAGGATTATTATAGCATTAAACTTAATCCTTTTCCCTCCCCGGAGATGACAACCTGCCTCCATCTCCTTACCTGTACGTGTCTTGATCTATGCTTACCAAATGGGTCCTGAGAACAGAAAACAAGCAAAAGCGAAGGTGGCTGGGGTAGGGGCAGTGTGAGTTCATTGCTAGGTTCTACCCTTTTCAGTCTTCCCAGAGCTCTCTATCCCCTTCAGGTGCCCTAGAGCACTTTACCCGATAGGACACTGCCCACTTCCTGCACCCTCCACCCATCTTACTATTCAGGCCTCCCAATCCCACCTAACTTTGCTTGAGGTTAGGGTGAATCACGTACAACACAAATTTCTTAAAGCCCAGGATAGGGACGCTGACATTATAGTCTTCCAGTTCAACCCCAATCCTTCTTCGACCCAGAAACTTGAGCAAGCCTCCAAGGGCCCGAACCTAGAAGGGGATCAGGAATGGAGCTGAGGTCAATCCCAATGTTCTCGAGATTGAACACCACCAGGGAAAACTATTATTTTCCAGCGCTGGACTAGTATCTCCCAGGACTCAAAACCAGAAATGGAGGGCGCCTGGGTGGCTCAGTTGGTTAAATGACTGCCTTCAGCTCAGGTCATGATCCCAGGGTCCTGGGATCGAGTCCCGCATCAGGCTCCCTGCTCCATGGGGAGTCTGTTCCCTCTGACCTTATCCCCTTTCATGCTCTCTCTCTCACTGTCTCTCTCTCAATTAAATAGATAATCTTAAAAAACAAACAAACAACCAGAAATGGGGTGCTTGTCCCTTTCTCCAGCCTGCTACATCCCAGCCCCTGCATCCCAGGACCCTTCTCACCGTGAGGAGGCAATCAAAGGGAATAATAGAGGAGAGGAAGAGGATTTTCTCAGTGGCAGTCATGGAGTCTGGAATGAAGGCGTAGTTTCCAGAAAGGAGGCGCTGTTTGCTTATCTCCAGACCTATTTTGGGGGAGGCATGGGAGAGAAAGCTCACATAGCCCAATTTTCCACCCCATTTTAAAAGTGAGACAATACCCTCCGACAAATAAACAAATAAACTCTTTAAAAAAAATTTTTTTTAAAAGAACGAGACAACAGAAGCAAGAGAGATGATGTGACTTGCCAAGCTGCCATAGGCAGTTAATGGAGAGCTGAAACAAGAACCAAATCTTCACTCTGTCTAATTCTCTCTTTATTTTACATTTAATATAAAGATCTTTGGCTGAGAGCACAACCTGACAAAGATAAGTGACTCAGGAAGGTATCTATTTGGAATCTGGAGTCAAAAAGATCGTTTATGAATAACGATCATAATAACGATGAATAACGTTATCATTGAATAACGATGAATAACATTAATGTTAACACAACATCTAATTAGGACAGAACATTCACGATCATTTTTGCAATCCTGGGAAGGTTATGGTTATGGAAGTGTCTTATGGATCATCAGCCTTTCTTTTTCTTTTTTCTTAGGGACAAATGGCTTTGTCTTAAAGGTGAAATTTTCAACAATCAAAGCTATCCACAAAGTGTCACCACTCCTTATTCTCAGGGAAGGCCCTCAACCCTAGACATGTCTATGTGGAAGTTTCACAAGGTTTCAGGTTATTAAAGGGAAGGGAACAGGAGAGATCTTGAGGACACTGGTTATGGGACTTAGAGAACACAAAGGATTAGGATAAGATAAAGCTGAGGGGAGACTTGGGATGATGGGGCTGGAGTAAGAAGAAAGGGTAGGGAAACTGGGATGCGGGGCTGGGCAGAGAAAAGGAAGTACCAAAATCCACACTTGGCAAAAATACGATTTCAGGTCTCTTCGGCTCTCTGTGCTCCTGGGAGGCTGTGGGGGAAGCAAAGAAAGGGCCATTGGTCTGGACATCTCAGTCCCCTGCTTCTGTCCCACCTTCCCTCTCTCCCAATTCTGGCCTCCTGGCTGTAGCTCCCTCCAAGACCCTTTAGTCTCCTGGAATATTTCATAGTTTAGTCCTTCCCCATTTTCACTTTTCCCTTACCAAGTCCTTACCAAGCTTCCCTAGAAACCGAGTCATATTTTCATCCTGTTTGGCACTCGTAACAATAGACCGGGGATTGATTTCATCCAATACTTAGAAGAAGAATGGAGACCAAGTAAGTTAAAGGATCTTTATCCTCTAAGAGGGAACCCAAAGCCCTTCCCTTGCTATCTCCTTTTACCCCTCCAGAAAACCCTCCAAAAAACAAAACAAACAAAAAAAAACCACCTCATTTCCTCCCTCAAAAAGTAAGGAGTGCTCTGTGCTCTGCACATTGGAAGCATAGGTACGAGTCAAGCATGAAGTTCTGGAAAAGAGTAGCGAGACTGTCAAGGTGGTACCAGAGAAGACGAGTGGCTTGGAGGTTGACGCTAGACTATAAACCTCTGAAGGACAGACATGACTGATTTGCCCGGGACTATATGCCCAGCACCCAATACACTCTAAACACCTAATAAATGTCCCTTGAATAATGAAATGAATTCCTATAAACAGAGAGAGCCTCTAGGAGTCAATAAAATAGATTGAGTCAGGTAAGGATTTATGAGTGAAATACACGACCCGTCCCAGAATAGAGGAACCCATGGTTCTGCCCCCACCTCTCTGGAGAAGCCTGAGACTCTCCTGATCCGGAGCATCTGGCATGAAGTGGATGGTGGAGTCACTAGTGTCATAATAGGCAATGCCCAAGTATCCTGAAGCCCACAGGACACACAGATGGGTCTGTCCCGGGAGGAAGAAAGGAAACATATTTGAACTGCTGGGTTATGCAGGGTTATGCCATGTCTTGCTTAACTGTAATCATTTTATCAAATTCCTGAGAGAGTCATCATCATCCCGGTTCATTAAGGTGAAGCAGCAGAGGCATGCGACTAGCGAGCTCTTCCCAGCCCATTTATTCTAACATCCCGAGGGGCCCACCAAAGCTCCCGCTCTCCGGACCCAAGAGCCTGCTCCCAACAAGGCCACCCCAAAGACCTCGGCAAGCTCCTGCTCGTTCTCCTCCTCCGCCGCCTCCCCGCGGCTGAGCACCGGGGCCGGGCTGGGAAAGCCGGCCGAGGCTGCCCCGGGCCCCGGGCTCTGCGGTGTCCTGCCTGGGATCGCTCCGACGCAGGCCATGGCCTCGGAGGTTCTGCGGGTGCAGAAAATGAAGGCAGTTCAGGAGCGAGGTTTCACCGCGAGGAGCCTGGGGTAGGGGGTGCGCAGAAACGCAAAGCCACCCAGGACTTCTGGGAAGGGGCTGAGGTGCAGGGCGGCGAGGGCCGAGGAGAGCTGCGGTAACATTTTGTCTTTAACATCTGTGGGACATTTTTAAAAAATATTTTATTTATTCATTTGACAGAGAGAGAAATCACAAGTAGGCAGAGAGGCAGGCAGGAAGCCGGCTCCCCGCCGAGCAGAGAGACCGACGCGGGGCTCGAGTCCAGGACCCTCAGATCATGACCCGAGGCAAAGGCAGAGGCCTAACCCACTGAGCCACCCAGGCGCCCCGTCTGTGGAACACTTTGACGGGAGACTTCTCAGGTACGTCACTAAAGTCCAGACTATGCAAAACTTCACTCGCCCCACCCCCATTTCGGTCACGCGGAGGTTGTACTTTGGCTGGAGGGCCCTGTGGGAGGGGAGTATGTATCTCTCCTCTCTCCGCCATTACCAGTTATACCCCCACGATCGCAGCCTTAACCTCCTGAGTTTCCCACCCCAGCCGTGTGCAACTCGCGGTGTTTTCCCGCGTTTCCAGTCACCTGGGTTGCTACGTGCCCGGAACCGCGTCCCTAGGAGCCTTGCGGCCGCAGGAGAGATTTACTGGCACCAGGACTGGGTGCGCGCGCACACGCCCCGCCCTTCTCAGCGGCTATTAGTCAGAGAGATCCGGACCCTGCCTGGAGATCCAACGGAGCTCGAGAGAGGAGAGAAAGGCCGTGGTTGGGGCGGCTGGACACTGATTGGCCTATTCGCATATGGGGCGGTGCCAGAACGTTCAAACTTCCCGCCCGTGCGGCGGTTGCTTGGCATTCGAGCCTCTGGCCTTCCAGGTTTCTAGGCTTTGATTGACGCGAGGTAGACTCTGTGAGAAAGTCGGAAGGGGAGCTCTAGTCAGAACCCGGGGAACTGGTCTAGGGGTGTTGAGGGGGTAGCTGGCTAAAGGGGCAGACGCGAGTTGCATTTTTTTTTTTTCTGGAGAGTGGAGATAAGCAACATTAAGTAAGCCTATGCCAACAACTCTAAGTTAATATTTGTATCCACGAGGGACACCTGGGCGGCTCAGTTGGTTAAGCGTCTGCCCGCGGCTCAAGTCAGGATCCCAGGGTACTGGGATTGAGTCCCCCCCCACACCCCCCATGGCTCAGCAGGAAGCCTGCTTCTTCCTCTTCTGCCTGCTGCTACCCCTGGCTTGTGCTCTCTCTCTCTCTGACAAATAAATAAAATCTTAAAAAATAAATTTGTACCAAGTTCATATTTGTGAAAGCTTAGAACAGTTCCTGGAAAACTAGTAAGAGCTACTAATATTTCAAATAAGCAGAAATAAGTGAGACTCCTATTTTAGTCCTCCTTTGCCTCTTTCCTTGATGCAGGGTATGACCACCCCCAGGAGGGCACTACTGTGCCTGACTTAAATTTTAGTCTCCCCAGAGGAGCTTAGAAGTGTTCAAATTACACTAAACTCCGGTGGAGAGTAGACCTGAGAACACCTACACCCCCCATTGAGACATGTCTATACCCCTCTGCAGGTGCACACACCCACACCCCTAAAGACAGAGGGGTGTCATTCACTCACACAGCAACTATTTAGTGCCTACTCTGGACCAGGTGGCAGACTCAAAGTACTGAACATTAATTATGGGCTTCATGAGGCTTACCTTCTAGTGTGTGTGAGAAGAGAAACAAGGAGATTATGAGGGGGACAGAAATAAATATATACTTTTAAAAATAGGTCCTTTGGGATGCCTGGGTGCCTCAGTCAGTTAAGAGTCTGCTTTCAGCTCAGGTCATGATCCCAGGATCCTGGGATCAAGCCCCACATCAGGTTCCTTGCTCAGCGGGGAGCCTGCTTTTCCCTCAGCCTGCTGCTCCCCAGCTTGTGCCCTCTCTCTCTGACAAATAAATAAATATGATCTTTTTTTTTTAAAAAATTAAGTTAAATGAAAAAGAAAACAAAATAAAGTCCCTTAAAATGCATCTTCCTCTCCAGCTTTGTCCTAGGTACCTTGAGATGGGGAGATCCCATCCAGGAGGTGAGAGAAAATGGTGGGTTAATGCCTCTACCACTCAAGGACTGGAAAATCCCCTCCAGCAAGAAAGGTAGAGGAGGGAGTTAAGGACTAGGTTAATGGTTACCCCTGGCAAATTGTTGAGCAATGGAGCTATGGAAACCTGGCAGAGACGTCACAACTCTAAGGCGTGTCAGGGAGGGACACACCTTCCAATCTGGGGTGAAAAGAGATTAGAGACTGGTTTACCAACCCAAGGAAGGCGAGGGAGTGAAATAAAAAGCCACCCTTTGAAGGAAAGGTTAGATACTGAGATAGGAGAAAAACAGGGGTAAGGAGGTGATAACCAGAGGGAAATTTCTCTGATGGAGGATTTGGGGGTGCAGCCCAGGGGGCACTGCTGGATAGTACCAGGAGAGGGCAGCATTACCTGTCATCTGGGAAATTAAGGAGAAATACCTTGTGGGTAGCCATGCCAGCCACCCAAAGTCAATATTGATGATCAAACCAGCTCTAGCCATAAAGCCGTAGGACAGAAAAAGGCAGGAAAGAAGCTGCCAAAACCTGTTTGAGCTCAGGCCTGGCCCCATTTGCCTGAGGCATTTCCCACAAGGGAGATCTTTGTGGGGCAGATTCTCTGATAGACATTGATCGGCTGGAACAGAAAAGGGTCCTGAGTAGGGGTGTTTTGACCTCCTTTCCTCATGTGGAAGGGATTTGTGTGCAGAATCTGAGGATCACCCATGGAGGAGACCCTCCCCCGCCAACACACACCTCATGAAATTATCCTACAACCTTACAATTCAAGGGAGCAAACACTGAATATATCTCCTCACTGGGGAGGAGAGAGATAGGCCTTCCCCCAGGGAGGCGAAAACCCACAGAAGAGGAAGCAGGAGAGGAAACCACTAACTGCTGGTTTCCAGCAGCACGACTCTCACTCCACCCCAGTCCTCCTCGAAGTCTCCCTTTCTTTCAGTGTCAAGTCCTGTTTTGCTCCTCTATGTCCTTACACTTCCACTGTATTTTTCTGTAACTGTAGGTCTGTTAGACAGCAGGTGGTGAGAAAGAGAAGGTATGGTAGGGTAGGAGAGAGATTCAAGATATGGAGGCCGGAATGTGTCCAGTTTGGAGGACATATTTTTAAGCCGTTTTTCAGCAGCTCATAAAGAATTTGACAGAACTTCCAAAAATCAAGTTACTCTTCCTCTACCTCCCTACTTATTTGTGTCCCCAAGGACTCCTCTTACATTATGCCATCTGATCTTTGCTTGAGACCAGCTACCATCCCCTCCAGGATCAGTGCAACTCTATTCTAGGGCCACAATAACCCCACTCTCCACCCGCCCCCATTCTCTCATCTTCAACATATCAGTGAGAAAAGGGCAAGGGGCACAGGAAGGGGCCCCTCAATGGAGGCAGAAGTGGAAGCATTTAAGCTGACTAGGCTACTGAGGAGGAGCTGACCTCCCCCAGAGATGAGGCCCTTTGGCTCAGCTTCTTGTTTCCATAGCAGGAGGCTTGGATGTCTCCCCTCCCATCACCTCCCCTATCTTTCACCACTCTCTTCCCCCAATCTCAGTGTCTACTTCCAAGTCGGTCCTGCTGGAATCTGGAAGGAATGTGGGAAAAGGAATAAACGACCACCTTCACATTCTAAAGTCCGTGCCCCCCCCCCAACCTCATGGGCTTGACCAAGCTGTTGGGGTCGTTTCTTGTGTGAGGGTGGAGTGGGAGTGTCCTCTGATTAATGCAGCAGGGAAACTGAGGCAGAAAGAAAAATCCTGTGTTCAAGGAGACGGGTGGAGAAACAAGGAGGTTCCCAGGATTCCCTCTCCTTAACACCCCCATCCCTTATCCTCTAGGAGACCTGAGGCTCCCCCCTCCGGACCCACTGCCTAGATCGTCGAGTCCCGCCCCCCTCCTGTCCCCTCCCCGGGTTCAGGGCGGGGCCGGTCGGTGAGTCAGCGGCTCCCTGATCTAGCCCGGGAGGGGATAGAGCTGGAGGGGCGGGGTGTGGGGTACTCTGGGCTGGTAGGGAAGCCAGGTCTTGTGTGAGTGGGTCTCTTCGGGCTTGTGTGGCGCTGACGGGACAGCCCTAGGTCTGGGGGAGAGAATCCCTGCCTGTGAGACCCGCCTTCCCCGGCCCGGGCCCCTCCCAGTTCCCCCAGCGCCGGCCGCTTCCTGGTCCCCGTCGCAACCATGGCTGAAGAACAACCCCAGGTTGAATTGTTCGTGAAGGTAGGAACACCTTCTCGCTCCTAGGCCGGTCTCCCCATTCCTGGAAGGCAACTCTCACCTTGACCCAGCTCCAGTCTTGACTCCCCAATCCCTTCCCTCCTTGACCCCCACCCAACCCCACGTGCAGTCTTCAGTGTGCGCGCGTTGTTGGGGGTGGCCTCGGGAGGGGAAGACGGTTGTTGTGAGTGCGGGTAATGAGAATTCTGTGCTCGACCCTGAAAAGTTTGTGGAAGTGCAAGTTTTCAGCAGCCTAAAGGGCCGGAAGGTAGAGAAGAGGGCCCAGGAGTTGAGACTATTCACGGGGGTTGGGGTGGGGGGACAAGCTGATGGAAAGACTGGGAGAGAAGGGGGCAGTGGGACTCAACAGGGTTTGAGAGGGTCAGAGGGAAACATCAGGACATGTGGTCATAAGAGAAGACCAGAGTGAGGGGTGTCTTGGGAGAGACTTGGAGAAGTGTGAGTGAGAGAGAGAGAGAGAGAGAGAGAGAGTGTGTCTGTGGCAGGGCAGGTTTCAAGGAAGAGGGTGTGGTGGGGAAGGCTGATAGGAGATCCCCGGCGGAGGACTGGTGGGGTGGAAGGAGGAGGAGAATGGGAGTGGAATTTTAGCAGTGCGACCGGAGGGTGGGTGGGCCCAGAAAGGTCCCCGGGACTTGGAGAAGCGAGAAAAAGGGAGGTGACCATATGGGAGTTTAGCTGGGGCTACCAGGGGGATAGGTGGGGAGAGGGATCAGAAGGAGGAAGAGATCTGGGTTAGGGTGTTTATGGCATGGGAGTTTTAGAAACAGGAGAAAGAGAGTCGCCCAGCTCTGTCCTCTCTCAGTGGATGAGGAACGGTGGTCCTTTGGCCTTTGGAGATGAAAGCGCAGACAGCGGACTAGCGGACTTCACTCTCTCTGCTCTGCTCCCCTCCCACTGCAGGGGCATTCTTACCCAATCCCGGACCTCATCTCTGCACCTCCCTCTCCGTCTTTGCCTCCTTGTTTGCACATTCTCCCCACCCTTCGCTTTCCTGCCGCCTTTCTCTCCACTTCCCCCCTTTGTTCGTCCTTCTTTGTGCTGCTTTTTCCCTCCTTGCTGCTTGGGGCTGGGGAAGCCATTCCCTCTCCCTGTGGCCAGCCGTGCCTGGGTCCGCCCCTCTTAGGTGTGGTCCCCACCTCACTCACTCACGCCTCAAGGGCTATTTTTATTCGTGGGTGAGGCTACCCTACAGAGTCTGGTCTTGGGTCCAGTGTGAGGAGAGTCATCTGGAGCCGGGGCCATGTGTTGGGAGACCCCGCAAGCAGTGTGTGGGGAAGAGGAAGGTGGCCCTCCGCTGCCCAGGCTTCAGCCTCACAGGTCCCTGCCCCCACTCCTTGCCAGGAAGGAAGCGGCTGAGGCAGAGACAGTGTGAGATGAATCACTCTCAGCCCAGGGGGAGGTCCCTTGGGGGATGAGGTCACCACTTGCCAATTAGAGGGCAGCCCCCCTCTGCAAAGCCCTCTACGTCTTTAGAGGCCCTGAGCCCCTTGACTCCCCACCCAGCTGCCAGAAAGAGGGTGGAGGTATAGAGAACCAGAACTCTGGCTTCCAAACCCCATGGTACCTTGTCCATTCTCAGGCTCTACTTCATTCAGGAATCCAGGCCTCTAGCCTACAACCCAGGCCTCACCAAAGTCCCTCTCTAGGGATATGGGAGAGTTAAATACGCTTTTGTATGTAAAGTGCTTAGGATAGCAGGTAACACTGCATTACTGTTTGTCTTCCCTCTCTAGGGTCCAGATCCTCCCGAGTTCTCCCAAACCCAATCCCTCTGCCTACCTCCCAGCTGTCCGGAACTCTCTGGGAAACCAGAAGCTAACCTTTGCAGAAAACTTTCCCGCTAATCTGCCCTTAGGTTTACTCTGCCTCCAGAGTGGAGAGCCCATGTCTGGGGAGAGCTGTTAGCCCTGAGACTGTGTGTCATGATTAGGCAGAAAACTGTGTGATGGGGGTGGGGGGGGGGGTTAGGCAGAAAATGGCCTGGGGTAGGTGGGGTATACCAAGCCTAACCTTGGGGTGGGCGTTACTTTTCAGGCTGGCAGTGATGGGGCCAAGATTGGGAACTGCCCCTTCTCCCAGAGACTGTTCATGGTGCTCTGGCTCAAGGGAGTCACCTTCAACGTCACCACTGTTGACACCAAGAGGTGGGCCAATTTCTGTTCCGCTAACACACCGTTTGCGTGTGCGCTCACCCATCCTAGTCCTTTCATCCTGCGCCTTTTCACTCCTGCCCTCCACCCAGAGCTCCTTTTTCTTCCCAAATGCTTCATCCCCCCTTTCTGATTCTCCCTGACCCCACTTTCCTGTCCTGATGCCTGGCCTGTTCTCCAGGAGGACGGAGACAGTGCAGAAGCTGTGTCCAGGAGGGCAGCTCCCATTCCTGCTGTATGGCACGGAAGTGCACACAGACACCAACAAGATTGAAGAGTTTCTAGAGGCGGTGCTGTGCCCTCCCAGGTACAAGGGCATTTGGAAAGGAAGGGTTGGGTAGCTGGGAGATTCTAGGGGAGAGGGAGGTGGAAGAAATGGAAAACCGAAATGGTGGTGGGCTGGAGCAGGGGAGCTGAGGCTCCTCTCCGGAAGATAGCTTCTCCTGTTTCTCCTACTGGCTTTCAGGTACCCCAAGCTGGCAGCTCTGAACCCTGAGTCCAACACGGCGGGGCTGGACATATTTGCCAAATTCTCTGCTTACATCAAGAATTCAAACCCAGCACTCAATGATAGTGAGTCTCAAGGGTTGGAGGCCAGGGTCCTAGGAGGAATGGAGAAGATCCAGGGATTGGGAGGCATTAGGGGCACCTGGAAATTCCGATATTGGGGGGATGGAGCAGATGCTGGCAAACCCTCACTGCCTCCCACCCCAGCCCCCTTATTTTTGTTTAAACCCCATATTTCCTTGCATTTTCATTGCCTGTGACTTTAAGTTTCTCTTTGTTTGCCACCTAGTCTCTTGTGTACCACTGTGTTAGTTGGGTTGGCTGCTGGCCTGTTTCGTGGCAGAAGAGGGTTGTGCTTAAAAACAGTGACTCTCCGGGCACCTGGGTGGCTCAGTTGGTTGGGCATCTGCCTTTAGCTCAGGTCGCTGTCTCGGGGTCCTGGGACCCCTGCTCGGTGGGGAGCCTGCTTCTCCTTTTCCCTCCCACTCATTCTCTCTTTCTCAAATAAATAAATAAAATCTTTAAAGAAGGGGGGGGGCTTCTGGGTGGCTCAGTGGGGTAAAGCCTCTGCCTTCAGCTCAGGTCATGATCCCAGGGTCCGGGATTGAGCCCTGCATTGGGGCTCTCTGCTCAGCAGGGAGGCTGCTTCCTCCTCTCTCTCTGCCTGCCTCTCTGCCTACTTGTGATCTCTGTCTATCAAATAAATAAATAAAATCTTAAAAAAAAAAAAAAAAGGTGACTCTAGGGGCACCTGGATGGCTAAGTCCGTTAAGGGCCTGCCTTCGGCTCAGGTCATGATCCCAGAGTCCTGGGATCCACCCCACATCCGATCTGGCTCCCTGCTCATCAGGGAGTCTGGTCCTCCCTCTCTGTCAAATAAATAAAATCTTAAAAACAACAGCAACAACAATGACTCTAGATCCAGACAACCTACACCTTCCCTAGCTAGATTAAACCCTACTAGCTGGGTGAATTTGGGCAATTCATGTAATTTCTCTGTAAATCCATTTCCAGATCCATAAAATGAGGCTAACAATGCCTGTTTCATGGGTTGATGTGAGAATTAAAGAGTTTTTATATGTAAAGTGCTTAAAATAACACATGGAAAATGAACTACATTCGTGTCAGATACTATTATTTGGACCGGCCCCAGGCCCTCCTGGACTATGTTGCTCTCCTGATGTTCTTACCAATTCCCCTTTCTTGCACAGATCTGGAGAAGGGGCTCCTGAAGGCCCTGAAAGTTTTAGACAATTACTTGACATCCCCCCTCCCAGAAGAAGTGGATGAGACCAGTGCTGAGGACGAGGGCATCTCTCAGAGGAAGTTTCTGGATGGCAATGAGCTCACTCTCGCTGACTGCAACCTGTTGCCAAAGCTCCACATAGTACAGGTGGGTGGTCATTGTAGGAGCAGAGGGTGGCCTCTGGGATGGCTCTTTAAGAAGCTCCCACACAGATTCGCTATGACAACGACTCCAAAGGTGGTTTCTTTCTTAGGATGGTTTCCGTGGATTGCCACCAATAGCAGACACACCCCATTCCTTCTCACCAGTCATTGCTGCAAGGCTGTTACTTTAGAGAATTACATTCGGTGATACAGGCTGTGGGTGCAGACTGGCGGGGAGTAATATATCCCAATGTTGTCAAGAGTGCTCTTCCTGTCTCTATCACTGCCAGATCCCCACATCACACAAAGCAAGCTTTTCCTAAAATCAGAGCTTTAACTCTTTTTATAGTATTGGTCTCCACTTTGTCTTGTGATGAAAGATGAAAACTGCTGGTTCCCATGTTTTTAATTCAGCCTCAAAGCAGTGGTTTAGTTTGTGAAACATGGGCCTAATGTCAGTCTGCCACAGACCTCTGTATTGAACATCTGTGTACTAAGCACTGAAAGACACAACGATGGATGACTGATGATTGGTCCTTGCCCTCAAAGGATTTGAAATCTAGCCAGGAAGATAGAACAGTCACATGAAAGTTAAGTAACAAAACATGATTAAAAGCCAAATGAAAAATAGGGACAAAAGTCACTGTGGAAATTCAAGAGGAGAATTTTCTGATGTGTGAATTACATCTCAGTAAAATCAAGAAGAGAGCAATGGCACCATGGAACAGGGTGGTCTGAAAAGGAGCTGGTTAAAAATGGCCAGGATTTCAGTGAGTGGAGAGGAAGGGTGAAGACAGAAGATCGTGAGGAGTTAAGAAAGCCAATTGGATGATTCATATAGGAGAGAAGAATCACAGGAAGAGAAGCCAGATAGCGGGGGTTCTTGAATGCCTGGTCAGGAAGGCTAGATTTCATCCTGGAAGTCTTGGGAGAAGGGAAAGACCTAAGAGCCTAGCCTCCAGGGCTGCTCCCCTGAGGCTGACATGTTGATCCCATTGATCCCTCTCCTGTCTCCACCCCCAGGTGGTATGTAAGAAGTACAGGGGATTCTCCATCCCAGAGGTGTTCCGTGGAGTCCATCGGTACCTGCGCAATGCCTATGCTCGGGAAGAGTTTGCCTCCACCTGTCCAGATGATGAGGAGATCGAGCTGGCTTATGAGCAAGTGGCCAAGGCCCTCAAATAAGTGCTTCCTGAGGCTCCGTCTCCCTCTGCATTTTCTCCACAAAGGCAGCAGCTGGTTTCCACGTGGCTATCCAAGGGACACACTCCAAAACGGCCAGTGGGCAGAGAGTCCTGGAGCACTTGTGCAGGGCTGGCTGGGGGGCTGAGGGGAAAGATGGGGAATCTAGGTAAGATTTTTATTGTGGGGTGGTGCGGGTAGAACAATGTATATCAGTAATAAAATACAGAATGAAAATACAGTGTCGTTTTATACAAAGGGGACTTGAGTGTGGCTAACACGGGAATGAGAGGTGGGTCAGTGACCTTGAGCTCAGGGCAGAAGCGAGGAATTCAGAAGAGGGGTATTGGTGGTCAGGCTTCCATTCCTCGTGCTGGTCCACCGGAACGCTGTCTTGTGCTCCATGTCGCGTTTGCAGCCCAGCCGCCGGGGCCAGCCAGATCTGGGTGGGCCTCGGCAGCACTCACGGGGCGGGGCCAAATTCTGAGGAGGGGAGCGAGGTCCCCCTAGAGTGGGCGCGGCGTAGCGGGGCGGAATGGGCGTGGTCTCTAGGAGCCCCGCCCCGTCCCGCTTAGACAATGCCCCGGAGCCGCCAGACCGTCGCGCCCCCGCCCCACCGTAGTTCTTGAGCTCACCTACCCGGGGACCCTTCAAAAGCCAAGAGCTCCAGTCCCCGAGGCTTGAAGACTAGGACTCTCTTCTCCAACTCTGTCCTCAGGGGGGTTGGGGCCCCAGCCAAGATCACAGAACGCAGGAGTCGGGGTGGCCACTGGAGGTAAGTCTAGGGGTTGGAGATGTCCTCTGGACCGTGCGCGGGCCGGAGCTTGAGGATGTCCGTGCCTGCAACGGACAGAGTGCAGGAGGCCGAAATTTGGGTGCGGAACTGAGTGGGGTAGACTTTCGGGAAGATGGACCGGGAGACCGGGTCCTGGAGCAGGGAGAGGCAGCCGCTCCCTGGGACCACGCCCCCGGTTTCCCCGCCCCTTGGATTTCGTTTTAGACCTCTCCCAGTCCTTGGGGACTCGGTCTGGTTTATACTGGGTCGAGCTAGGGGCAGCGGGACGGCCCGGGTGGAGGAAGGATATTTAACTCCTTAGATTCTAATTTCTCCCTCGTTACCCCTCTTCCCTTTATTCGTTTGGGCATTCAGGACTTCCATCTTCCAGGCCTTGACTTTATCCCCAGCTGCCTCCTCCAGTCCCATAACCCCTTGGGTCCCTCGCGCACTTCGGGTCCCTATGGCAGCGAGAAGCTGAGGGTTAAGGGGGCGGGACCGTTGCATTTTTGGGGAGTGAGCGCATCCTAGCGGCTGCCAAGAGGGGCGCCTTAGCCGGGACCTCGCAAAGCCCCCGAACTGGGGCAACAGGTGTTGTGAAAATTAGGGGTCCGGGTCTTGTTCCTCGGACTCCTTCCAAAGGAGCAGACCGGACCCAGAAGGGTGCGGGGTGGAACGGGGTCGGCAGGAGGGGAAGGTCTGGAGGGGGTGGGGCGAAGTGGGAGGGGCGCCCGGAGATGGCAGAAGGAAGACCCGGGCGCTCTTAACCACCCCTTACGCCCTTCTGTGCATGTCTCTTTCTCTGCCAACCCCACTCTCCTTTTCTGTTTCTTATCCCAGACAGGTGAAGTAAAAAGAGAAAACTAAGAAATCAGCGCGGCCGGAGGGGGAGACTGTGTGGATGGGATGGGGACGCCAGGGGAGGGGCTGGGCCGCTGCTCCCATGCCCTGATCCGGGGTGTCCCGGAGAGCCTGGCTTCGCGGGAGGGTGCGGGGGCTGGCCTCCCGGCTCTGGACCTGGCTAAAGCTCAGAGGGAGCACGGGGTACTGGGGGGTAAACTGAGGCAGCGGTTGGGGCTGCAGCTGCTAGAACTGCCTCCTGAAGAGTCACTGCCGCTGGGACCGCTCCTCGGTGACACCGCCGTGATCCAAGGGGACACGGCCCTAATTACGCGTCCCTGGAGCCCCTCCCGCAGGCCGGAGGTGAGCACCGGGGCACGGTTTGGGGGGTAAGGGGAAAGGAGGAGCTGGACGTGCGGGGCTTTAAGAATTATGGTTGTGAATGTCTCTGCCCCGCGCCCTCTTTCCTGCCCTAAGGTCGATGGAGTCCGCAAAGCCCTTCAGGACCTTGGGCTCCGGATTGTGGAGATGGGGGATGAGAACGCGACGCTGGATGGCACTGATGTTCTCTTCACGGGTGAGGCTGAGGTGCCTGCATCCCTGGGCTTTGCATTGGGAAGCAGAGCTGGGGAGACTAGGCCATGTTGGGCCTTGTTTCCAACTCACTCTGGCTCTCAAACCTCTGCGGCCTCCCTGGACTCAGGCCGGGAGTTTTTCGTAGGCCTCTCCAAGTGGACCAATCACCGAGGAGCTGAGATCGTGGCAGACACTTTCCGAGTGAGGAGCGGGACCAGCTTCTTGCTGGGGAAGCAGGGAGCGGATGGGGTGGGAGGGGCGCACGGAGGGGGCGCTGAGTAAAAAGGAGCCCAGAGCAGCCTGTGTTTGAGGGAATCCCCCATCCCTCCCTCGTCCCTGAATAATTTCTTTTGTTGCCCCTAGGACTTCGCTGTCTCCACAGTTCCGGTCTCGAGCTCCTCCCACCTGCGTGGCCTTTGTGGCATGGGGGGACCCCGCACTGTCGTGGCTGGTAGCAGCGAGGCTGCCCAAAAGGCTGTCAGGGTGAGGAGGGTGGGGCCAACAAAGTGGGCGTGGCTTTTGGCCCGTGAGGCCGAGAGTGGGGAGGTTCAGAGACTTAATTCCAACCCCTGCCCTCATGGAGCTGTCCATCTGGTATGAAAACACGTCAGAGAGCAAGAAGTTACTATAGCAGGACAGGGAACACAGTCGATTAACATCATCTTCCCGAGTTTCAAGAAGCTTCTCAAAGGTGGCATCTAAGCTATGAGGAAGGATGGATGACATGGACTGGTGGGGGCTGGAGAAGGGGAGAAGAGGGCTGCAGGTAGTAAGAACTGCATGTGGGTCTGAGGTGGAACTTAACAAAAATCACTAAAATGCTTAGAAGAGTGCCTGACACATACTAAGGGCAAGTGCTTGCCATCATTATCATGCAACAAATGTAACTGTGTTCCTAGCCCTTAGTGGTGGTAGGGCCACCAGACTCAGTTGTGAGGAGGCTCTGAGACTTGACCACTTCCTCTTTTTCTCTTCCTCAGGCAATGGCAGTGTTGACAGACCACCCCTATGCGTCCCTGACTCTCCCAGATGATGCAGCTGCTGACTGTCTCTTTTTGCGACCTGGGCTGCCTGGTGTGCCCCCTTTTCTCCTGCACCGTGGAGGCGGAGACCTGCCCAATAGCCAGGAGGTGAGAGGAGGCAAGAGCTCCACTACTAACAACAACCAGAGGAAGGAGTCTCAAGCCTTCCTAGTGGGACAAAGAAGGGGTACCTTCTCAAGAAGCATGGCTGGCTCCAAGAAGGGCCTGGCTGTGGCCTCAGTGTCTTACTCTGCTCTCGCATTTCGTGTCCTTCCTGCAGGCATTGCAGAAGCTCTCTGATGTCACCCTGGTACCTGTGTCCTGCTCAGAACTGGAGAAGGCAGGAGCTGGGCTCAGCTCCCTCTGCCTGGTGCTCAGCACGCGTCCCCACAGCTGAGCTCCTGGCCTTAGGGTTCTGGCTGGCCAGTGTTTGGGCAGCATAGGGAGTAGAAGCGGAAGGAGGCTTAGATAGAGGACGGTGAATAGGTATAGTAGTGGGGAGAGGGACCCAAGATGGGGGGGAGGGCTTAGTGTGGGAAAAATAAGAGTCCACTGGGTGAGTCCTCTTCCTCAGAACTAATAAAACAGAACTGACCTTTTAGACTGGGCTGTGGCTGGTGTCTTAACTGGGATAGGGGCAGGGCTGAAATCTGAGGTTAAGGTTAGTCTTTCATTCATCAAACCCTCATTAGGCACTTACTGAGTCATTGCCCAGCCCTATCATAGGTGTTTGGATGCAAGATGGACAGGACAGAATTTCTATTGTGGGAAGCATATGTGATGTAGAGAAGAAAGAGTAGGGTGGATCACTCATTATCTAAATGTCATATGATTCAGAGACTGGTAGATTACCAACCCACCCCTAGTTGATAGAAAGGAAGAAGTAACGCTTCCAGGGACATTCATTTTCATTCACTCATTTACTGAGGCTTAGCAGTAATATAAAAAGGGTCAGTCTCCTGAGAGCAGGGAACTCACAGTACATTGAAACTGAAATACAGGTTGTGATGGAACAGTTTACAGGGTGTGGTTGCTAAAGAGATAAATAGGGAGACTGCCTACAGCATCAAAATGTATGCAGGGGTAGGCAGAGAGGGTCAGGAATGGCTTCCCAGAAATGGCTACATTTCAGCTGAGTCTTGGGGATGAAGAATTATTAGGTAGGAAGGTAGTGGGGAGAAGGAAAAAAGGGTGATCCGGAAAGAAGGACTTGCCTGGCACAAAAGCATATTTGGAGGCTGGGGAGAATCTCTCCCAGGCTGGCATGCTGTGCACAGGTGGAGTGCCAGAGACAAGTCTGGAAGGTAGGCAGAGTGCTGCCAGCACCTTGGACCCAAAGTCAAGGCCCACGGGTCCAAGAAAAGGTCCTAGAAAGACATCCTGCAACTCTGGAATACAGGTTGTGAGGAGGAGGTTGGCATTTGGGGAGGACCCCTCTGGCTTCAGGGCGGAGGGCAGGGGCAAGAGGATGAGGTGGGGCTATGAGTTACCCAGGGAGGAAATGAGGAGAGTATATTCAGGTGACAGCCCTGGGCATGAAGAAGGGTATGGATTTCACAGTGACATTAAAATAGAAAGATAGGACTTGGTTCATTGTGTGGGAGTGAGGAGAATGAGGTCTGCATGACTCCCAGTTTCTGGCTTAGGCAACTGGTTGATCAAGAGAGACTACAGAGGAGGATTAAGTGAGTGGCAATGAGTTGGGTTTGGGATATGCTGTGTGCAGAATGTCTACGGTTGACCAGGCAGGGCTGTCCCAGGGATAGATGGGAAATCTCATTACTCGAGATCTGAGCTGGAGAGAGTTCTGAGTGTTGTTTGCGGAGGTGAGGATTGAGGACTGGCTGTGGATGCCAGATTCCCAGAAGAGAGGGAAGTCAGATAAAGGGACGAACCTAGAATGGTGGAGAATACCGTGGGAATAGGGAGGAGGGAAGAGGAGTCCAAAAGGAAGATGCCAGCATTAAAGAAGGAAGTAACCAAAGACCAACTAAAAATTCTACTGGGCATGGCCATTAGGACATCACTGGCAACCTCATGGAGAGATGATGAGCAGTGTGAGTGGAGTCAAGGAGAAGACAAAGTGTAGGCCCCTGGTTCAAAGAGCTGGACTGTGCAGGAGAGGGAAGAAACAGGACAGCTATCTAGGACTTGTTGATGTCTTAAGATAGGGAGACAGGGCTTGATCAGGTTTAGAGAGGGCACCAGTGGTGAAGAAGACATGAAAGTTACAAGAGAGATGGGGTAACTGAAGGAGCAAGATCAGTGGCAGAGCAGAGAACCCAGGGCTCCTGACTCCCATACTAGTGCTCATTTCTATCCCGTGGTGCATCCATTGCCAGGTGAGGGGCAGAGAAGGAGAGGGGAGCTGTGGAGAGCTGGGAACCTTCAGCTTGTGAGGTTTGGAATAAGGGCTTCCCTTCAAACTACAACCGCATAGATGGTCGAGGCATCAGTTGGGACCATGGGGGACAACCGGAGGGGCCTTCTGAGGGCCAGATGATCCAGGTCTGCGTAGAGCAGGCTCTGAAAGGTGGGGAGGAAGACAGGAGAGTCTCAGAAGTCTGACTCGCTGGGGGATTTAGGCCTCTCTCTTTCTCAGTCCACTCTTCTCAGGGATTCGGTCCAACCCCCTTCCAATCGCCAGGCCCTTACCGCCTCCTGGTCCAGGTCCCCTGCAGTCTTGGGCTCCTCCTCCTTTACTGGCCTCTGGGGCTCGACTTTCGCGAGTGGATCTGTATGAGGGGGGTGGTGAACAGAGCTGAAAAATTGAGAGAAAGTGACCAACATTCTGCTTCCAGCAAGGGCTCAGACTCAGGAATTGAGAGGCGGAAAGTGTGGGAGCAGTAGAAAAATGGGGTGGTTAGTCTCACCAAATCTGGGGAGCGGTCGAGGCGGGTGCGGGGGTGATCGTCTGTAACGGATGTATAAGTCTTTGAGAGCCACCAGTTTTATCTCGTCTTCCCCGGGGCCAACAGCAACCCAGCAACTCAAAGGCTCAGACCCGCAAAACAATTTAGGCTCCACCCCCACAGATAGTTCCGTCCACGCTCTGATCCTGCTCCGGCTCTAGCGTCGCCTCCCTAGCCAGGGCTCCGCCTACCAGCCTGTGGCCTCGGCCCAAGGGGTGACCTCCCCCGCCCCCTTCCTCTCTAAACCACACGCCGGAGCTCTAGGTCTAGCTTCTGTCTGCGAAGGTTCTGGTCCTACCCATCCCGCCTCCGGTCCCGACCCATTTAACCAGGCCCCGCCCATTGTGCTCACCTGCGCCACCACCAGACCACGCCCAACGCCCCGACTCCCAGCACCAGCCCAGCGCCCAGCAGGGGGATCAGGAGCTGGGGATTCACGGACCCTGGGGGAACGGAGGACGGGATGGTGACGGATACTGAGGTCAGAGGTGCGAGGACAGAGAACTAGATCTCCCGTCCAGGAAACCTCCCGCTAAGGCCTCTCTTCCTCCCGAGGATGTGTGAGTGAAGTCCCATGCGCAAGGCCCGGACCTACCGTGGGTAGACCCCGGTGCCCTGCAATCAGCCCCGTCCCCTAGCACGTGAAGCACTGTACGGCTTTCTTCTTCGTGGCGGCCCCTGCAGAAAAAGGTGCCTGAGTCCCCCGCGCTCAGGAGCAGCTCCAGCCGCCGGATACTGGGGTCCAGGGCACGTAGGCGACCAGCAAAGGGCTGGACTGGAGACACAGTAGGGGTCCCGCTCGAGGAGGCCCACAGGATTGGGCGGCGTCCTTTGGACAGGCCCTTGCAGGCAGGGAAGCTAGGCGCCCAGGCCCAGCGGATGGGATGCGAGACCCCTACGCAGGAGAAATTCACCCGGTCTCCGGGACGGCCGTCCAGTGAAGCTGGGGTTGGAGGGGACAGGGGTTAGGGCAAGTCCACAGGGCTAGACTAACCCCACTCCCGAACCCCATTCCCGAACCCCATTCCGTCTCCTCTCTCTCCCCTCTCCTCTGCGCTCCCGCCAGCCTGGATCATCCCCCCCACATCAACCCTCCCCTCCCCATCGCCCGCCGCCCCTCAGTCTTTCCTCGCGCCCACTCCCAACTTTCCTGGGGGAAGATGGCTTACCCCCGGGGTCTCCCTGGGCTCTTGACAGCAGCAGCAGGAGCAACTGCAGAACCAGAGCCATGGCTGGGATGTATGTGGTGAGGATAGGAGGCAAGTGTATCAGCGGAGAAGACCGGAGGGAAACTCGGGAAGGGGGGCTTGGGGGGGGCACGTGTTGGGGGCTCTGATAAGAGCGGGGCGGGGCTACCAGCCGCCGGGATCCCTCTGGGAGTCCTCGCTGGCTCGCTTTCAGCCCTCAGACAACACTCAGTTGAAAGTGGTGCTCTCGCTGGTTACGGAAGCACTTTCCTATACTTTAACTCCCGCCGGGTAGCAGTGGCCCGGAGCATCCTGGCTGTCTGAGTTCAAATCCTGCCTTGGCCATCTACTAGCTGAGTGATGTGGGAGAGTCGTTCAACTTCTCTGGGCCTGTTCATTCATCTGTAAAACAGGGATAAAAAGCACCTACCTGGGGCGCCTGGGTGGCTCAGTCGTTAAGCCTCTGCCTTTGGCTTGGGTCATGATCCAGGGGCCCTGGGATCTAGCCCCGC
This sequence comes from Mellivora capensis, assembly GCA_004024625.1. Taxonomy (NCBI): domain Eukaryota; kingdom Metazoa; phylum Chordata; class Mammalia; order Carnivora; family Mustelidae; genus Mellivora; species Mellivora capensis. Next base: position 27,480 of record PISX010013813.1, on the reverse strand, counting down.
TGGGGGGGGGGGGGGCGGGGAAGCCTGCTTCTCCCACTCCCCCTGCTTGTGTTCCCTCTCACGCTGTGTCTCTGTCAAATAAATAAATAAAATCTTTAAAAAAAAAAAAAGCACCTACCTTCTAGAGTATTGAGAAATTAAAAAAAATAATACACCTACAATGCCTAGAACAATGGTTGACACATAGGAGCACTGGGTGCTCATCATTATTGTTATTGCTGCAACTTCTTATTCTAGCTTCTCTTTCACCTCTCTGTGCCCACGCTGTCCCTCCTGACCAATGGTGCCCCACCCAAACTGGCAGGTTTTGGTCTGGGAGACACTTTGGAACCAGGCCACATGCCCCACATCTGGACTTCATCGGCCTTCATGGAACTAGAGGAACCCAGGCCAAGCCCTGGTTTAGCCAGGGCAGGTTCCAAGAACCTTCTGAGGGCCTAAGGTAGCACCTCAGCAGGCAGCCCCAGCATAGGTCCTTGCTGTTGTGACATCACAGAGGCCCTTGGTGACATCATTCATCATTCATCCTTCATCCTGCGGCTGAGCAGGGGTTGGGAAGACCATGTCAAGGCTGAATCCAGATGAAGTTAGCCCCTTCTGTCCTCAGTTTCTGCTCATGCACCCCTACCAATGCCCCCCAAGGACCCAAATTGGCCAATGAGTGTAGGCTATACCCCATTATCCGTTTCCCGGAACCAGTAGGTGCTGCACCATAGCCGCTGTAATGTCACAGGGGCTTTGGTGATGCCTTTTCAGAGGACTGGGCAGGCAGGGCTGTCAGCTGGGAACCAGGAAGGCTGTCTTGGCCTGAAACCAAGAACCAAAATGGAGTTGGCCATGAGTGTGCCTACCTTCCAGTACCTCTCTCTCCCATCCCTACTCCCTCAGCCAGTTCTGCTTAGTCCCTCCCCACCCCTGGTCATCAGGGTATAAATGGGGAAGGAGGGGCCACCAGAGGCAGGGAAGGGAGGGACTGTTGGGATTATAAATTCCAAAAAGGCCACTCGACTCCCAGAGCTGGATCCCTGAAACTCTACTCTGTCAGCTGCTGCACTTGCTACCATTCCCGGGGACCCTCATCATGAAAGGCTTTCTGCTGCTCATCCTGTCTGCTCTGCTCTGCTGGGTCTCAGGTGAGCACTGGGGGCGCCCAGGGACTTCTACACCTTTCCCCACCCACTGTGCTGCATTGCCCACTGCTTGGGATCTCAAGCACCCCTAGCTCCAACCGGCGCAGCTCTCCTGTGACGGGGTCCTTGCTCCATTTCTCAAGGACCCATGTCTCCTTCACGATTCTCCCCACCTCCAAGACCTACCCTTCTAACCTGCCAGAGCTCCAGGTCCCCTGTCCCCCACTCTATGACCAAACCCAGCTTACTGCTTTGTTCTCTCATCACCTGCACTCAGCAGAGTCCTCCCAGAAACCTAGGCATCCAGCCTGGGGCTTCTTGTGCACCCCACCCTCCCCACCTCCTCCAGATTCTGTTCTCAGTCATTCAAGCAATAGCCTTTCCTAGTTCACCCCTGCTCTTCCCCGGAGAGCATACCCACAGGGACACCAGCTTTCTGGAGGGTCCCAGTGATCTCCTAGAACCTCCTGGGGGAACCAGGGAGATAGCCCAGTTCTAGGGAGGGGATGCCAGGGCTGCTCACCCCCAGGGTGAAGTGGATTTATTTCACAGAGGTGCAGTCACTGGGTTCCTCTGCCCTTGGACTGAACCCCTCCTTCACCAAACTTTGCTCACGCAAGCCTAGAATTAGCTGAGGTGGGAGCCTGGAGGGTGACACTTTTTGCATCCACCCCCTCTCCATCCTGGAATGGTGCTCAGACAGCACCTGATGATCTGCTTCTCAGATATTATTCTTTTCTGTCTGAGAGCTGCTGGAGAGGATCCCTCTCAGGTCTGGTTCCTCTTCCCACCCTCATGGTGGTCCCAGGTGGGGAGAGCAAATCGCTAAAGCTGGCCACAGGTGGTTTCGTTGCCAGCCTCAAGTCCCAAGCCACTGATGCACGTGTTGCAACCATGACTTTTATTTTGTTTGTTTTTTTTTTAAAGATTTTATTTATTTATTTGAGAGAGAGAGCAAGCCGAGCACAAGCAGGGGGAGCTGCAGAGAGAAAGGGGGAAGCAGGCTCCCTGCTGAGCAGAGAGCCTGTGGGGCTGGATCCCAGAACCCTGAGATCCTGACCTGAGCTGAAGGCAGACGCTTAACCAACTGAGCCATCCAGGCGCCCCAAGAACCATGATATTTTGTTTGTAGTATTTCTTCTCATTTCAAGTCTCCTCCTGTGACATCTTCTTTTTTTTTAATATTTTATTTATTTATTTGACAGAGATTACATAGGCAGAGAGGCAGGCGGACAGAGAGAAAGGAGGAAGCAGGCTCCCCGCTGAGCAGGGACCCCGATGCGGGGCTCGATCCCAGGACCCTGAGATCATGACCTGAGCTGAAGGCAGAGGCTTTAACCTGCTGAGCCACCCAGACGCCCCAACATCTTCTGAATTCCTTCATCTTTTCCCCCACCACCTCCATTCCTTGCCCACGGTAGTCTCACATTCTCTCTATCCCTGGCCCCGTTTTTTTTTTGGTAGCTCTGGCCCTCTTGACTCATCCCTGAATGGGGTGGGGTGCAGGACGGTATTTAGGGTGTCGGCATCCACAGAGCAACAACCCCGCCCTCGCCCACTTCCACCGTTTGTGTCACTCGCCTGCTCGGTCACTGCCAGACCGAACAGGTCGGAACACCCACCTGACTGGCTCTTCTCCACCTGCCCCACAGCTCGGCTGGTCCCCAGGTGAGTCAGACACCCCATCCCCTCAGCCTGACTTGTGTCTTCCCAGCTGACATTCGCTGTCACTCCTGCTACAAGGTCCCCGTGCTGGGCTGTGTCGACCGGCAGTCCTGCCGCCTGGAACCAGGACAGCAGTGCCTAACAACAAATGTGTACCTCGGTAACATCCCCCTCTTTAGTGGGGACAGGGGGCTGGTGGGGAGACTCTATGGCAAGGGCCAAGGCCCAAATGTGGCTCAGACTGCAATGGGACACACAGTCCCAGCAAGGACAATATTTGGCCAAGTCTTCTTAAGTGCCAGTCACCATTCTATGACTTTACATGGATTCTGGGCAGCAACAAGTCCGAGGACCAAGACTGGGGTGAGGGGGGCGGGGGACGGAAGTGCAGGAGGACAGTCAGACTTACTGAGAAGAGATAAGGAGGGGAGGGGCAGGGGCAGAGTGGGGAAGGAAGCCTGGGTGGGTGCATGGGCTGGGGGACACAGGCATGCCAGGCACCCGTGCTAGCTGACCCCACGGTCCACTCCTACCCTCAGGTAAGATGTGGGTTTTCTCCAACCTTCGATGTGGCACACCGGAAGAGCCTTGTCGGGAGACCTTCAACCAAACCAACCACAAGCTGGGCCTGACATATAACACCACCTGTTGCAACAAGGACAACTGCAATAGCCCAGCCCCTCGGCCCACCCCAGCCCTGGCCCTTGTCCTCCTCACCTCTGTGGCCGGCCTTGGCCTCTGGCTGCTACACTGAGACTCACTCCATAGCTGCCCCTCCTCCCACCTACCTTAGCCTGAGTTTAGCCCTAGGTCTCCTTGTCCCCCGGCTCCCTACACTGGTCTCTCAACTCCCTTCACTCAGAATAGCATTTCTCCGGGCACTTCACATTTCTGTAATTAGACAGCAGTCTCCGCACCCATCCTTCCACCTTACATCCTCCACTGACCTTCTCCCGAGTCCCTTCCTATATCCTTCTAGACCATCCCAGATCCTCCACTGTTCCCAGAAGAGCTCCGCACTTTGCTTCCTGCACTCTACTATGCCCAACTCGGAGAGGGATGGAGATCTGGGCCTGAAATGGGACTTCTGTCCTGTCCCCCGCAAAGGCTCCCAGGAAGGATCTGATGACCTCACTGTATGGGGTTGATTCCCCAAACCCTCGCTCCATATGTACCTCATCCCCATGCTCACCTCTTTGCATTTTTAGTAATAAATGTCTATGTCTGATAAACTGTGTATTTTTTTTTTGTCAAAAGACCTGTCGTCAGAGGCCCCCCTCTTGGGAGATAACACTCTCAGCTCCTGCCCTTCCCCAAGAATCCTCCAGGGACTTTCCCTGGGAGGCTGGGCTGGGGCAAGTGGAGAAACGGGTTTTTCAGGCCTCCATCCTTCCTTCCTGTGTCTGGGGTTGACATACGTGTCCAGTGTTTAGGGCAACAATCCTTATCCCAAATTTAGGCCACACCTCTGATGTACTGCCAAGAAGGAGGTGCGGCCTGACTTGAGGGCTCCCCCAAAAGGGTAGGAGAGCTGCATGGGGATGGAACACAGGACCCTCTTAGCAGGTTAGAGTCAAGGATCTCACTCGGCCCCGTTACTAAGCAGGGCAGCAAGCAACCCTCCCATCATGGTGTTTCCATTTCCTTTCTCAATCCTATAGAGTCACATTGAGAATCAAGTTGCAAATGGGAGAAAGGGGAAGAAACTCAACCATGTTCTTTGGTTCCTGGTGACCCCCATTCAGCCCAGAGCCCACTCCCCCTGCTCAGTGGTCCTCACTGCTAAGGAAGATGCTCCCTAGCAATAGGCCCCAGGGGTCACTTAGGGCAGATTCTCCGTTGTCCTTTGGGGTTTCGTTGGTGAAGGAATGCACTGTTGTAACTAAGTCCGCTGACGCTTGGTAACTAGAGCATGGATGGCCCCATAATACTCCTGCAATTCTCCCATCAGTGAAAGATAGATGGCATTTTCCAGTCAGCTCTAGAGTGGTGGAGAGATTTTAATGGCTCACAGAGGGTTGTTTGTTGTCTCACCGCAGCTCTCCTCTGTTCCCTTGCTCCCTTGCTCCTCCCACCCCAGCCTACTAGCCTCTCCACAGTGCTGGCAAGAGCCAGGCCAGGGCGGCGGCTGCTGCAGCCAAGACACATGGCGGGGCCACGGTGCTTGCCACGGCGCTGTTACACAGGTCTCCGACGCAGCATTCCCTGTGGGTTGTGTAAGTCACGTCTCCCACCAACTCTGTTTCCACTTGATTGCAATGATGGGCCGCCACGCAGGCTCGATAGTGATGAATCAAGGTCACTGAGGCTGAGAGAGAAAACAAGACTGCGGTGTTGGACTCTTGGCTTAAGGACTTGCCTTCTAGGGCAAGTGACTTTAAGGAGCCTGGAGGGATTCTCTGTCCCCTCCAGAAAACACCTCCATGAAACCAAGTAACCAAAATGAACACTGACATTGTTCGCCCTCTGATTCAATGGCACTGAAAAGGCCCGACCTCCCTTCGCTGTGCTGTTCTGGCCCAAAATCCATGACTGCAATCTAATTATGAGAAAATAGTAGATAAATGTAAATTGAGGGATGTCTCTAAAATAACTTATGGGGACTCTTGAAAAGTGTCAAGGTCATGGAAGACAAAGACGCAGAACTGTCCCAGATCTGAGGAGACTAAGACGTTGTGAGCCACTAAATGCAAGGTGGGATCCTGGTTTGTACCGAAGCCAACATCCCTCTTGTCAGTTCAGGTGGAAAATGAACACTCCATGTCCTGTCACCCGCAGGCACAGCTGGACCGGCCAACAAACACACAAGCCTAGGCTCAAGGGATAGGAATGATGGCTTATCACTCAAAGAAACCTGCGGACAAGTAGTTAATCAGCACTATTCTAAAGACATAATCATTGGCTGGGCCTAATGAAATGTCTAACATGGAGAATAAAGAAATTTTTTAGATTCCAAGTCTGTTGAGATGGAAAAGACTTCTGCGGAACCAGACGAAGTGGCACCAGAGCGCCTGCTAGCATGACCTCATGGGGCTCCAGTCAGCAGAGCCCACCTTCTCAGAAGACCCCTAGCCCCAATTTTGCCCTCAAAAAATCTCACTTGCCAGCTGTCAGGGGGCGGGGGTGGGGCTTTTGAACATCAGCTCCCTGTTCTCCTGGGTGACACCACACTAATAAATAGCCTACTTTTCTTCACTGCAGAAGCTCCGTGTCAGATTTTATTGGCTTGCTGTGCAAGGGGTGGATGAACTCGCATTTGGTTTGGCTATAGGACCAGGAAAAAAAGACATGACTAGATCATCTGGCTACACTGAATAAGGTCTGTAGATTAGTTGGTATTTTTTGGAAGACTTATTTATTTATTTGAGAGTGACCAAGCAGGGAGAGGGGCAGAAGGAGAGGAAGAGAGAATCCTGAAGCAGACTCCATGCTGAGCCAGGAGCTTAAGTCAAGGCTTGATCTCAGGACCCTGAGATCATGACCTGAGCCGAAATCAAGAGTCAGAAGCTTAACCCACTCAGCCACCCAAGTGCCCCTAGTTAATAGTATCGTACCAGTGTTACTTTCTGATTGTGATCATTGTACTATGGTTATATTAGATGTTAGCATTAGAGGAAGGGAGGTGAAGGACATACAGGAACTCTGCTATTTTTGCAACTTTTCTGTCAATCAAAAATTATTTCAAAATCATATACACGTGCGCGTGCGCACACACACACACACACACACACACCCCGGTCCTTAGCTAATACCTGCAAGTTTGGTTTAATACTTTGGTCCCTGCGTTCAAGGGACAGAACCTTTTCAATGACTTAGGAGTGAATGGGCCTCTGAGACTCTGGAGAGTTAAGAGGAGGAGGTGACAGGGACAGTGGGCTGCTGAGGGGCTCAGTGCCAGAGCCAGAAGGGGCTCCAGACCTCTCTACTCTGCCATGGGACCATCTGGCGGAGCCAGACTGAGCCTGGGGGCAGGGGAGGGCTGGGGGAAGGGGGAGAAGCTGAGGACTCACGGTTTCCAGACAGTGTGTTCTGCCCCGGGCCAGGCTGGGGCTTGCGCTCCAGGAAGCCACAGTGCTCCCCCTCCCCACAGGTGGCCACCGTCTCTTTGCAGGAGTTGCTGGAGCCTCCTTTGCACTCGAAGCACCGCATGCGGGTTCCTGGCAGGAGAGAAGAGGCGCTTGACCTGGGCTGACCGGGAGCCAGCTGGCAGAAGCCGACAGGGCTTGGCTGCCTCCTTACCCAGGGCAGACCCCAAAAGGGTGCTGAGCAGGATCCCGACCAGTAGAGAGTTCATTGTGTCTGCCAGCAAAATGTCAGTATCACCTCTGTCCCACCCCCTCCCTGGCCCTGATCTGCCAGCCTTATATCGCCCTTGCCTTGGGCTTTATAGGGCAATAAAAAGGGAGTAAAGAATCTCCCCCAGCAGGCACTGGGGCCCCACTAGCGACAGGGAGGCCCCCCCGCCCCCCCTACAGAAGAAAGAGCTCCTGGCGTCCTGTCCTCCGGAGTCCCCAGATGGCTCCATCCTAAGCAGCGGTTCTCAGGCTGTGGCCCCAGAACTCCTGGCCAGAGGGTCCTCAATGGTCTTCCTTTCTCACTTGCATACCTACAGGAAGTTGGCTTTTCTCAGCATACTATCACCAAAACAACAGGTCCAACAGCCTAAGGACAGAAGCCATGTGACAACTGGGCCATCTTCTCTTCAGCCTGACTTTTATGTAATTCCCCAAAGTGGAGAGCAACACTCCTTTTCTGTGTTGTTGGGAAAGAAGTTACTTTTCACAAAACTGTGTTTCGTTAACATGTGATAGGTTTATTATTTTTATTTTTAAATAAACCTACTTAAAATGCTGTGTTGATTTTGAATATAGTAAATACTATAGTAAATACCAATATTAACCCACACACAGAGAAAAACTCTTTTGGGCCTTCAGTAATTTTTACGAGTATAAAGAGGTCCTGAGATTAAAAGAAAAAAAAAAAAAAGGATATCTGTCTCCTCTGCCCTCCTCCCTCCCCTTTCTTACTCTTGATACATACCTGCTCTGATTCCCCAGATCAGGCTCTCCTCCCTCAAGGTCATAAACCTCAGTTTTCCAGAATCTACCATCACCTCCTGAATCTTTTCCCTGAATTCCTTCCTAGTCTTTTTGAAACACCCCCCTCCCAGTGGAAACACATCTGTCCCTCTGGCCCCACCCATGATTAATTCCTTCCTCCACAGTAGTAAAACTAGGAGAAATAATTATAGGGTACAAATGTTGAGGCTTGGGGGGATCAAAGGGATGTAAAGCTGGGTGGGGTCCCACTTATGCAGCTGTGCTTTGTGTGGAGGGAAGGGTGGGAGAGGGCATTGCTGGTTCCACATACAGACACCACGCTGGAACAATTCTGGGCCAGGCCTTCTAGGAGGGTGACCTTGAGAGACTCCAATGCACGGAGAGGGGAAGGATGGAGCAAACAAAGACAGGGAACTGAGCTGACAGAGCCGAGAACAGCTTGAGACAAGGGGAGGTGGGGAGGAATGAGGGGGAAGGTGACAGACAGAACTCTGGAGCGGCAGACACAGCTGAAAGCACAAAGCACAGAACGGAGAAGACCCCGAAGACTCTAGCCGACTCAAGTAGGGGGCAGGGAGGATGTGAGAGGTATGGGACTAGAAACTGCGGGCCCAGGGCCCCTACTGTGTCAGGCTGGCGAATCTGGTCCTGGTTCCACCCCCCAGATTCACTCCCTAGGTGTGTTTGTTTACTGGTCCCTCCCTGTCTCGCTCAGATGCTCCAGCTCTCAGGATCTCTGGGTGCAGATCACATTCTCCCAGACTCCTGAGCCCTGGGTCCTGCCATGGGCCCCTCCAGCATCTTCCTGTGCATCCTGTTCCTCTGTGGGGCACTGGGTAAGGGGGGGGCAGGTGGGAGAAGCGGGGATGCTGAGCAGAGATTTGCATGGGCTTCAGAAAGAAGAGCTCCTGGGAATGGCCTCAGGCCAGGAGAAGGTGGAACCAGAAGTTTCTTTTCCAAGGCATTTGAGAATGAATAACTCTCTCTTCCTTGCAGCATCTTGACACGCCTCTGTCCTCTGTCTCCCCTGTTCCTTATCTCACTTCTTGCTTCTTTTCATGGACCCTGCGGTCAGTGTCAATTCTTATTTGCTCTCTGTCTGGGGCACCATCGGCTTAACTTTTTCACTGCCACCCTGCCTTCCTGGGTCTGGCTTTTGGTGTCACTCTCTGCCTTCTAGAAAAGATTCTAGCTCTGAATCTTTTGGCTTCTGTCATATCTGTGTGTTTCTCACAACCTCTGGATCCCTCTTGCCTCTTCGATTTTTCTTTTCCTGAGTTGTCTCCCCTCCCTTCCCTGTGTCTCTTCTGCTACTTCTGTCTGCCCTTCTCCTTCCCTTTCCCCACTTCCCTCTCCCCACTTTGTGTGTCACCTCTCTGCGTGAATCCCTCTCCCTTATCTGGGCTCCAGCCTCTCACAGGGCTCTTTGTCTCTCCTGTTCTCTGCTGACCCCCCACCCCCGCCCCCCACTGCAGGTCTCACCACGCCCCCGCCCCCTGCCCGAGGTCGGCTCCGGCTCCGCTGTTACACCTGCAGCTTTGCCAAACCCTGCTACCCGGTTCCCACCGAGTGTCAGGACGACGAAGCTTGTGGCATCAGTATTGGCACTTCAGGTAGGACTCTGGCCCAATGGCCCTTCTCTAGGCCAGTCTCCATCCATCCACCTTGCTTTTCCTGCTGCCCCACTGCCCTTACCTCCTTCCTGCCTGGACCTCAGCATTCTCTCATTCTGTCCCACAGAGCAGAATGAGATCATCCAGAGGAAGGGCTGCCTCCCACGGGCCCAGTGCCCTCTGCAGGGCCATGCCACCTACTGGTCGCGCTCCTACGCTCTACGGCACCACTGCTGTGAGCAGGACCTGTGCAACACAGCCACCATGCTGCGGCCGCTCCCCAGCCCTCTCCTCGCCGCCCTGCTCCTCCTTGCAGCCAGCTTCACCTGGGGAGGTCCCCTCCTCCGCTGGCTTCAAGCCAATCTGCAGCCTTCAACCCAGGACTCTGCCCCCCTCCTCACCACCCTCGAAACCCCTGCATCTAAGATAATCCCAAGAACCTGATTCTGTAGAGAACTCCAATTCCCAGACCCCTCCCAAGGCCTGGTTCCTGTGGGCACCACTCTAGCCTGGATAGGCACCTGCCCAGAGCCCCACCTCATAAACAATACCTGTTCTAGGTCTTTTGTCTTTTCTAGATGCCCATGGCTGATGCCCTATCTCAGCTCCAGGTCTTGGTCAAGGCAGGCGGTTTGTTGAAGCTGGGGGTCCCAGGCAAGGGGACTGAAGGGGCATCAGGTATGGTAAGGAGGACAGTCTTGCTAGGAAAGATTAATTTGGCAGTTCAGGAACTCAGGAAGGAGGTTCTTGGGGGAACTGTAAAGAGTAAATTTAATAAAAGTGCTATCTGGGAGTCTGGGACACTGCCCGGTCTGTGTGTGTGTGTGTGTGTGTGTGTGTGTGTGTGTTCTCTTTTTCCCTCTCCCTCCCTCCCTCTCTCTCTTTAAAAGCAAACTAGAGCTGCCTGGTGAGTTGGGCTGGGATGCTGGGACCTGAACTGTAACTTTCACCTCATTCTCCGTCTGTGTCATTTGTGTCCTCCTTCTTGCTAATAGCTTAGCTTGAGCCCCTGTAGCATGGAGGCTTTCAATGACATTTCTGAGAAAGCTTTCCTCCAGTGAGGCCCAAATTTGAGCAGACACACAAAAGGGTGTCTGGTGGAGTTGCTTGTGATGGTGTGGCGGGGAGTCTGGCTCCTTTCTGCCTGAGACCGGATAGGACCAGTTAGGAGCATCGGTGCCCTCCCCCGCTCGGCCAGCCCAGGCTTGTCCGTGGCTTAAAGACAGCCCAGCACACACCCCACTGGAGAATCCACCCACCCACCCCTGTGGACACTCCCTCTACCCCCAGAGATAGCATGTGACTCTAGGGCCTCCCGGGGTGTCAGGATGTTGATAAGCCTCTCACTGCTCTACTCCGGATGCCACAGGAAGTGCTAGGATAAGGAGGGCAGCTCGGGGGTGCACCCCCCCCCCACCCGGCGTTCTGACTCAGTGCCCTCCCTGTCCGTGTAAGGAAGTCTGAGGTCTGATTAAAGGTGCGTGTTCTCCTTCCACTTCCCTGAGCAGGGATGAGGGGACTGGGGTGGGGGATGGGGACTTAATTTCAGGGCAACCCGGAGGAGTCTTCTTCCCATTCTCTGTCACGCAGTCCTCCCACCTGGTGCTTCTGTTGTCTTCTCTCCCTGCCTGTCTCTTTCCTCTAACTTGAGTCCCTTCCCTTCCCTCTTCTTTAGTTGCCTCCATTTGTCCTGTGGTTTCCCCGAGACTGACTCTCCACAATTGCTCAAATCTCTGGATTCTCCTGTCTCATCTCTGCCCATCCCCACCCCTCCTCATCCCCTGGCAGCCGCCCTGGGCTCCCCTCAGTCCCATGGTACTGGCGGCTCAGGACCACCCCTTCACTGGCTGCTATGAAACAGGAGATCACACCATCTCACAGGTGACATCGCAGAATAATACTCTCCTTTCCTTCAGCGCCCCTGAACACACACACACACACACACACACACACACACACACACAGCGTGACTGCTGGAGACCAGCTGGACTGTAGAGCAGCACTCGAAGCCCTTCCCCCCTTGCAAGGTTTTCAGGTGAAGCCTTCAGGTGCCAGATGGCCAGAAGGACAGCAGGTCATACTTCCAGCAGATGTCATGGAGATAATCTGATCTTGGGGCCAGGTGGGCTGTGGGTTTTGTGAAGCAGAAAGACTGATTAAAGATACTTTCATCCTCTACCTCCTCAGGAACAGGGGCCCCCATACCCACCCCAACCCCAGTCTCCTCTGGGATTTAAGCCTGTAACCCGGAGCATTCCTCACCTGAGACGGGCCAAATGGATGTTCTCATAGACCTGGATTTCAGGTTTGAACTGAGGAATTGAGGTACCTGGGAAGAAGGAGCCACATGGGGTGCAGCAGAGAAATCACCAGATAACTCAGAAACTATATTCCTTACTACCTCCTCCCCTAGAGAAGGTAGGGTATAGAGGCAAGACGTGAGCCCAAACCCCTCACACCACCCACCCACTCACACCATGCTCTCTTCTTTTCCCCTGGGAGGGAGGGACTCACCTCTGCACAGAGCCCCCTGGGCCCTCTGTCTGTAGAGCACAATGCTGACGGCCAGGATGGTGAACCCCTGACCCACTGTGAGCAAGAGCATCACGATCCAGGACACGTCCCAGCCCGTGGAAGGGGCACAGAGGGCAGGGGAGGCATCCGTGGAGGCTACAGTAAGGGCAAGACAATAGGGATAAGGAGGGAGGCAGTGAGGGGTTTGTTCCCATGCCCCAGAGAGAGGCTTTCCCCCCTGTAGTCCAGCAGGCTCTTACCACCAAAGGACTTCCTAAACTTCTTTGTCCCCAGTTTCCACCAACCCACTTTGCCCATTTTCAAGCCTCTCATGTTGACCCTGTCAACCTCTGTTGGTAGCAAATATCGACACACCTGTACCCACCTATGGACAGCTAACTCCAGAACAGACCATCAGCCATAACTGCAATTCTTCCTCATATCCTTAATAGTAATTCAAACTTTCAGGAAAAAGTAGTGCCTTCCAATTCATTCTTTCTTTCACTCATTTAGTCCATAAGCATTCCCTGAGTGCCCACCAAATGCCAGGCACCATATTAGGTGCTGAGGATGTAGAGGGAAGTAAGGCCCATTAATTGGCCTTTGCTTACCAAAATAATGTCCATTTGCTCCTCCCTCCTGCCTCATAAATGGGTCATTCTACATTCAATAACATTCTTTCTGTGGATAATGGACTTCTAATTGTAAAACAATTATATATGTTTTCCCCTTCTATTTTCACATAACATTAGCACATGTATCTTTACTTCAAAACAATTCCCCCATCAATAATTCTTCTTTTCTTCATGTCTGCTATGAGATAGTCCATAAAAGTCATAGATCACCCTATTTGTAATTAATGGTATATTCCGCCCAAATCCTTCTCATCCCTTTTGGTCAATGGTCTCTTCCACCAGAGAGTTGGCTTAAACAACCCCCTTCTCTATTAGGGAGTTATCAATGAGAAAAAAGGCCCTCTTCCTACAGGCGATGGTCTGCTCCACCAGAAATCACCCCCCCACACCCAAATCTGGCCAATTACAAAGTCATGTCCACCTCCCCTAGCCAGCAGGTGCAGAATGTGCCAGAGGCAATATCCTCTCCCAAATCCTCCCTCAGTTTACCTGTCAGGCTAAAGCTGACCCCTTTGTTGTGAGGCATGAGGCAGCGGATGGTTCTTGGTCTATGTTCCCCGGACTCAGAGAGGCCCTCTCCAGGACACACCAAGAGCAGGGCAGCCCCATCGCCCCAAAATGACTGTACACGGCCCCTCACAGGACCCTTTCCCTCTAGCCAGGTCACAGAGTCTAGGCGTCTGGCAGGGGCCACAGAGCATATGAGGACAGAGCAGGGGGATCCGTCTGCAGCCCTCGCAGATAGCTGGGATCCTGTGGGGAGAGAGGGACCTTAGTTCTCTGCTGGGCTTCCTGACCCCCAGTGGCCCCCAATTTACGTACCTTCACTCACCTCTGAGCACGGAGACATCATACATCCTCCAGTTCTGGTACCTGTGGTGCTGACCCAGCACAGCACACCAGTACCGACCGGCGTCTCCCTCCTTGGACCTTTCCAGCCACAATGAGAAGTTCCCCAGCAGTTTGAGCCTGGATGTCCTGGTGAGCTTCCCGAGGTCTGGGGCCGGCCTGACCACTTGGACTTGGGCCACCAGGGCAGTGGAGGAACCTGCTGCTGGGCTGTGGAACCAGGACAGGAGTTCGTCTCCACTCAGGATGGGCGGTAAAGGACATGGCAGCTCCAACACCTCCCCCGAGGCTACATAGATGGTCTGGATGTTGTCTGTGGGGAGGAGGTTGTATGAGACTAGAAACCGCCATCAGATCAACAGCTCCCACTTGACCTCCAACCCCCAGCTTCTGCCCCTCCTGGGGACTACCCCAGCATGGGTCTGGCTATGAGCACTTTCTCAAGTGACAGCTACGAAAAAGTGAGGAGGGGAGGAGAAGGTAGGGCCTTCCTCCCCTCTCCTCCAGTGGGTGAAGGAATCTGAAGATAAGAGAAAAAAAGCTAGAATAGTTGGCAAAGACCCTTTCTCTTCCTCTTCTTTCTCCTTTTCTGGATGCATTTTCTCATCTATTCTTATTTTCTAAAGGAAACTTTATATAACCAAAAAAAAAAAAAAAGACAACAAAACAAAAGCCCCCAAAATTAAAAAATTAAACATTAGGGACACCTCGGTGGCTCAGTCGGTTAAGCGTCTGCCTTGGGCTCAGGTAATGATCTCAGGGTCCTGGGATCTAGCCTGCATCAGGCTCTCTGCTCAGTGGGGAGCCTCCTTCTCCCTCTGCCTGCTGTTCCCCCTGCTTGTGCTCACTCACACTCTCTCTCTCTGATAAATAAATAAATATTTTTCAATAAATTAAACATTAAAAAAAGAAAGAAACTGTACATAACCTGGATCCTCACTGTCTCTGGGTCTTCCCCAGAATTAGAGGAAGGGGGGAATCAGTTGGGGTAAATCTATCTCCTTGAGTCAAATGCCTTCCTAGGCCTCTGAGGAGAAACAGCAGTAGTTCCTTACAACCTTTCGAATAGCCAAAGAATCCCCCATTTCCTCCTCCTTACCTGCAGCAGCCCAGGGGGCTCCACGTAGGAACAGAAGGAGAAGGAATAAGACTGCCATGGGGAGAGGCTGCCAAGTTCTCTTGCTCAGGACCTGGTGTCCTGTAGAGGAAACAAAACCCAGATACAGTCCCACGCTCCCTGGTCTGGAGTGACATGGGCCTCTGAGGGGATGGGAATGCTGGGGAGATAAAGCCCAGCTTCATGTTTACTGGGGGAAAAAGTGACCACCACCTTTCAGTTCTGAGGGGGAAAAGACCCAGTCCAGGGTGTTCTGAAGAGGATCTCCTCACACTTCGGACTCCACATCAGCTGAAGGAGACAGATCGAAGACTTCCTGCTAAAAAGCCTGTGCAGAAGGGGGCACAGCTGTCCACCTTCATTCAGTCTGCAAGTACATTCTGTGCTCTTTCCTCCACCCTAGGAGAGATGCCAACCATGAGCCAAGAACCTGAGTCTTCATGTTGGTCTCCACAGAACCCGTCATAAGACTGCATACCTAGTCAATACCCCATAAATAATTTAGAATGACTTTCCCTGTGGCTCCCTGACACACCATTGACCTCTTCTGAGCCCCTGATGAGTGTATTAAGTTACTACTGAAGGAACAGGATAACATGGGCCCGGAGAATTCACCAAATCCCTTTACCCTGGGCAGGATTCTCAAAGCAGAGCTTCATATAGCTCTAATAGTTTTTAATGTGTTATTTATTTTTAAAGGTTAGTTTAAAAAAAATTTTATGGTTGATCTATTTTTAACTTTCTATTTATTTATTTTTTTTAAAGATTTTATTTATTTATTTGACAGACAGAGATCACAAGTAGTCAGAGAGGCAGGCAGAGAGAGAGGAGGAAGCAGGCTCCCTGCTAAGCAGAGAGCCCGATGCGGGGCTCGATCCTAGGACCCTGAGATCATGACCTGAGCCGAAAGCAGAGGCTTTAACCCACTGAGCCACACAGGCGCCCCTCTATTTATTTTTTGAAAGATTTTATTTACTGGAGAGAGAGTGCAGGAACGTGAGAGAGTGGAGGCGGGTGCCACAGAAGGAGAGGGAGCAGCAGACTCCCCACTGAGCAGGGTGCCGGATGCAGAGCTCAATCCCAGGACCCCAGGGGGATCCTGACTAGGATCATGACCTGAGCCAAAAGGCAGACACTTAACTGACTGAGACACCCAGGAGACCCTTTAAGTTTTTATTTTAATTCCAGTTAGTTAACATACAGTGTTTTGTTAGTTTCAGGTGTACAATATAATGCTTCAACACTTCTAAACATCACCTGGTACTCATGACAAGTGCCCTCCTTCATTCCCATCACCTTTTCCACCCATCCCCCACTCCCCCAACCATCAGTTTGTTCTCTATAATTAAGCATCTGCTTCTTTCTTTTTTCCCTTTGCTTGTTTGTTTTGCTTCTTAAATTCCACATATGGGGGCGCCTGGGTGGCTCAGTCAGTTAAGCCTTTGGCTCAGGTCATGATTTTGGGGTCCTGGGATGGATCCCCACATTGAGCTCCCTGGTCAGCAGGGAGCCTGCTTCTCCTTCTCCCTCTGCCGCTTCCCCAGCATGTGCTCTCTTGTGCATGTCCTCTCTGTGTTAAATAAATAAATAAAATCTTTTTAAAATTCCACATATGACTGAAATCATATGGTATTTGTCTTTCTCTGGCTGACGTATTTTGCTTAACATTATACTCTCTAACTCTATCCATATCATTGCAAATGGCAAGATTTCATTCTTTTTTATGCCTGCATAATATTTTATAGAGATGTGTGTGTGTGTGTGTATATACACACGCATATCTCACATCTTCTTTCTCCATTAATCAGTCAATGGACACATGGGCTGTTTCCATATCTTGGCTATTGTAAATAATGCTGCTAGAAACATAAGGATCCCTGTATCTCTTTGAATTGGGTGTTGTTGTTTTTTTAACATTTTATTTATTTGACAGGCAGAGATCATAAGTAGGCAGAGAGAGAAGAAGGGAAGCAGCCTCCCTGCTGAGCGGAGAGCCTGATGCGGGGCTCGATCCCAGGACGCTGGGACCATGACCCAAGCCGAAGGCAGAGGCTTTAACCCACTGAGCCACCCAGGCGTCCCTGAATGGGGTGTTTTTTAACTCTAAAATTCTTTTTATATTTTTTAAAGATGTTATCTATTTGAGAGAGAGAGAGAGAGAGCACAAGCGGGTGGGGGTGGATGGATAGGGACAGTGGGAGAGGGAGAAGCAGGCTCCCCACAGAAAGCCCAACTTGACCTGAGCTGAAAGCAGATGCTTAATCAACTGAGCCACCTAGGTGCCCCTTTAAAATGGTTTCTTATTAAATATTCTATGCATACCAAAGACTATATCAAACATAACATAACAAGTAAAAGAAGCAAGAAACAAAGGGCATGATTTCTATGATTCCATTTCCGTAAAGTACAAAATTAGGCAAAACTAATCTATGAGTTTAGAAACTAACATAGTGGTTACCCTTGGTGGGGCAGGTAGTGATTTGAGGAAGATCTTGTAGATGTGATATAATATATTCTTCTTCTTCTTTTTTTTTTTTTTTTCCAGACAGAGATCACAAGTAGGCAGAGAGGCAGGCAGAGAGAGAGAGGGCGAAGCAGGCTCCCGGCTGAGCAGAAAGCCCAATGTGGGGCTCCATCTCAAGACCCTGAGATCATGAACTGAGCCGAAGGCAGAGGCTTTAATCCACTGAGCCACCCAGGTGCCCCAATATAATATATTCTTGATCGGGAGGCTGAGTACATGGATATATTGAAATGGTGCACTTTTCTGTATAGGTGTTTACTGCAATAAAAAGCTAAAGAATGTATATTTTAGGTAGGTGTAAAGTACAAGGAAAAAGAAAACAAACCCGAATCTCTAATAAGAAACAGTACTACCATTTCAAAGGTTCTCTATGCTGTGTTACACTATTCTAAATTTGCTCTTTCACTCTCTTGATCATTAAATTTTCTTTTTGGACGTTATATGTCCAAATGGTGTCAGGTTGTATGTAATAACCTGTGGCTTTCTTTTTTCCCCTCAACATTACCGTTTTGAGGTTTTGAGATCCGTCCACGCTTGAGAGCGATAATTCATCTTTTCTTTTTTTGACCAGTATTTCACACCCCTTAACAATACTGAATCCTCCTATCCATGACTGCGATGCAGCTCTCCGTTTATTCAAGCCTTTGTTTACCTCTTTCAAAAACGTTCGTAATTTTCTTCCTGAAATCTTTCATTTCTTTGATTAGATGTATTCCTAAACACCTTTTCTTTTTTGTTGCTCTTGCCAAGTGCTCCTAATCTTTACCCTTCATTCCCACTGTCGTTCTAGAGTCTGCCACTATTAGGGAATTTTTTTTAAAAAGGCGGGCGGGGAGCGGGGGTACTTAACTACGCCTGATACGTTCTAACTCTCCGCGTTCCAAACGCCTCCAACTACTTTCTGACCATTGCCCTATCCGTAGGTCCATCTGCACGAAAACCGTCTCAAGGAGCGCGGAAAATGTCTCCCCAGGGCTCGAGGCGGAGCCGGTACGTGCTGACGTCAAGGGCACGCAATACCTTAGAGGCCGGGAAAGGGCGGGGCCAGCAAGGGGACCTGCTGCTGGGAGAGCAGCGGCCGGAGCGGGGGCCATGGCGAAGCTGCTGAGCTGCGTCCTAGGCCCCCGGCTCTACAAAATCTACCGGGAAAGGGACTCAGAAAGGGCCCCGTCCGGCGTCCCCGAGACTCCAACTTCAGTCACTACCCCCCCTTCCAGCTCCTGGGTGAGTCGAGTTCTCCCCTGGTCAAAAACATGGTACGGCCCAAACCCCTTTGCGGCCTTTGCTCCCCAGCAGCGCCCATTATTGGAAATCGGGGGAGCCTGCTTGTCAAGCCAGTTGTTTGCAAAGCGCTCTTTGTGCTTCCTGGGTTAAAGTCACACCTGCGGACCGGCTGCCTCCTTTATCGCCGTTTGCCACCGCTTTCTCATTCTGACTACCACTCCTTGCTTTTTCCTCTTGCGGCCCCCGGCCCTGTCTTTCGTGGTTCGTGCTGGTCCCAGTTGACTCTAAGTCCTGGAAGAGACCCAGCGCGGATTCGAGAGCTGGATGATTTTGCCGTCAGACTCTCGATTTCTTCTGCCTCGGTGCCCTCCCCGGTTCTGTTTTATCTTCCTACCACCCTGGCCTTGAATTTCAAGATGATTTCGACATACGTATCCGCTGCCCCCCACCCAACCGCCCACCCTATCTTGGAGGCCCAAGGGTCATCGCATCCGTGGAAGCTGGGGGTGGTGGGAGACTGTGCCCCTACATGTTCTCTACCTTTTCATTGGTAGTCTCAGACTGTGTTTATTGCTCTCCAGAGCTGCCCGCCCTCAGCCACATTCTCTTCCTTAATCAGCCCACTGTTACTTCTGATCTTCTTTCTCTCTTCAAGTTGTCACAGTGTCTCTCCTTTCTTTAACTCCTGTCCCCATATGCACATGCCCACAACCCATTTGAAACTGGGTTGTGGAAAAGGATCACGAAATGTCCAGTGAGGCTGTCACTTTTGCTGGCAAGTCCAGGCCCCTATGTTCTCATGGTTTGAGGTAGGAAATCGGGTTTAGAGTGGGGGTTGGGAAAAGCGGCTTCTTTGGGAGCCAGGGATGTCCCAGGAGGGATAGCTTTGGAGGCTAGAACCAGAGAACACACGTCTGGGTTCTCAAAGGGAGGAGGAAGGACTTGTCAATGGACACGGTCCTTGACTTGGCTGTCTGTTTTGGCAGGATACGTACTACCAACCCCGTGCCCTGGAGAAGCATGCTGACAGCATTCTGGCACTGGTATGTCTGCCCTGAGGTCTGGACTACTGCATCTTTTCCCACCCAGTTGCCTTCCGGAACTTTCTCCTCCCCAGCCTGGGGGAAGGCAGCGCCCCTGGGGGGGTGGGGAGATGCTCTGCAGCCGACCTCTCCAATATACGTGTGGACGCGCTCTCAAGCACACATACTTGGCATTCCCCTTTGGTGTGTGCACTGCTTTCTGTGGGACAGCCTGAGCCCTGAGGAAAATGTGTTTACTCTTGGGACCGTCTGCAGGTGCTGAGTCCTGTGGTCCCCAGTGACCTGTCCTCCCCGGCAACTAACTTCTTGGCTGCAAAGACAGCTGTTTTCTCTGGCAGAGTTCCTATGGTGATGTTTGTGCATCTCTTGGGGACCAGGCTAGGCACTGTCCTGAGCAGGGCTGATTGAAAAGGCTTGGTTAACTTGAGCAGAAAAGGAAACTGGCCTTTGAATGTGGTGAAATTATGTCTGGAGACAAGAGGAAGAAAAGGGAACCTACACCTAATTTCCCCAGCCTCTGTTATGCTCTTATATGTTGCCTTTCAACAAATATTAAGCACCTGCTGTGTTATGCACAGAATAGGTCCTTGATATGGTGTCCCTCAGGTTATCCACTTTGCTCAGAGCCTAGGCCTGGAAACGGCAAACCTGTGTGTGTGTATTGATTGCTTGTCCCTGTCTTTCTGCTGCAGGCTTCAGTCTTCTGGTCCATCTCTTACTACTCCTCTCCCTTCGCCTTCTTCTACTTATACAGGAAAGGTCAGTGTGGTTTCAGAGGTGGTGGGCAGGTTGTTGGCAAATGAGCCAACCCCCCTAAAGAGGAAAGGGAACCTGTGAGGATGGCTTGGCTTCCCTCTTCCATCAGGCATCTTCTTCCTCCAAGGGCATGGCTTGTCCCAAAGAGAGGGTATGGGGTGGAGGTGGGGGCTGACCTGGGAAGAGATGCCAAGGGGCAGTGGGAGAACTTCTCACATAATGCCTTTCCCCTCCTAGGTTACTTGAGCTTGTCCAAAGTGGTGCCGTTTTCTCACTATGCTGGGACGTTACTACTACTCTTGGCAGGCGTGGCCTGTCTCCGAGGTAGGTCCAGAGGGAGCCTGGTTTGGATCTCTCCTTCACTGGGTAAATATTTATTAAGTAGCTTTTGCAAATATAATTTTGTGCTGGGTGCTGAGGGGGAATAATTGGGAATGGTGAGGACATGATCTTTTCCTTAAAAGGCATGGTTGCAAGTATGAAAAACTAATTGGCAGAAAACTTTGGTATTTCTGGAAAAGATGCATATACCTTACAATAATTCTGCACATATCCACATACATGTTTGTAATAATCCAAAACTGGAAACAAGTTCATGGCCACAAATAGTAGGATGGATAAAACTTTAGAGGGTTCTAGTTCTACAACAGAACACAACAGAGCAATGCAAGTGAACAGATTTAAGCTACACTTAGTAACACAGTTGAGTCTCAAAATTGTCATGTTGAATGCAAAAAAGCATTCAACATTACAGATAATATATGCAGTGTATTTCCACTTACGTGAATTTCAAAAAGGATGCATATATAAGTGGCAAAACACAGGCATGGTTATCTTGAGAATCAGGAGAGTGATTACCTGGGAGAGGGAAGGAACAGGACAGGGAGGACTCCTGGAGGGATGTGACTTTGTTCTCTTCCTTGACTTAGGTGATGGTCACATAAATGTTCGCTTTGCCTTTTTTTTTTTTTTTTAAACTAAATGTGTGTTGTATAAATGTATGTTATCTCTCACAGTTTAAAAGTGAAGAGATGATGGGGCGCCTGGGTGGCTCAGTGGGTTAAAGCCTCTGCCTTCGGCTCAGGTCATGATCCCAGGATCCTGGGATCGAGCCCCGCATCAGGCTCTCTGGTCAGCAGTGAGCCTGCTTCCCTTCCTCTCTCTGCCTGCCTCTCCGCCTACTTGTGGTCTCTGTCTGTCAAATAAATAAATAAAATCTTTAAAAATAAATAAATAAAAGTGAAGAGATGACCCAAATCATTGCCTCTTGGCAGGTATACATGACAAATACTGGGTGAGGGGATGCTTGGAGAGGGAATGGCAGGTCAGGAGCTGGATGGCTGCAGTTGGGCCCAGACAGGGGTGAGGACCTTCTGCCTGCAGTATTCTGCCTCCTGATCTCCACCGGGTTGGGCTCCCTCCTCAGAGAGGCCTGCCCTGACCTCCCGATCTAAAAGTAGCTCCCACTCCTCGGTTTTGTCCTACATTTAAATTTTATTTATTTTTAATTTGGGCATAAAAATTAAATACAGAAGAGCTCAGAGAACACAATGCCATAATAATAATTTTTTAAAAGATTTTATTAATTTATTTGACAGAGAAAGCAAGCACAAGCAGGGGGTAGGCACAGAGGGAGAGAGAGAAGTGGAGCCTGACATGGGGCTCAATCCCAGGACCCTGGGATCATGACCTGAGCCAAAGGCAGATACTTAACCGGCTGAGCCACCCAGGCGCCCCAATATCATAAAGAACTGAAATGCTTATGTTCTGTGATACTGTTTCAGATACCTTTGGTCAGTAAAATACTGAAGCTTTGCATTCTGAGCTGGCATTCCCATTGGAATCTTCCCCATTTCTGTGTCCCTCTTTCCCCAGAAGTCACCATTGCCATTTGGCAGGGTTTCTTTCCTGGTCCACATTTTTATACTTTTATGAAAGATAGACCTCACTTTATCAAATCTAAGCTGTTATGAATTGTAAAATGCATTTCGATTCAGTTTTCAAATGTGAAAAGAAACAGATGTTTTAGAATCTATGAAATACGGTAACTAAAAACAATATATAGCCCCCCCTTTTTTTTAAAGGTTTTATTTATTTATTTGACAGAGATCACAAGTAGGCAGAGAGGCAGGCAGAGAGAGAGGAGGAAGCAGGCTCCCCGCTGAGCAGAGAGCCCGATGTGGGGCTCGATCCCAGGACCCTGGGATCATGACCTGAGCCGAAGGCAGAGGCTTTAACCCACTGAGCCACCCAGGCGCCCCTCTAGCCCTTCTTTTGTTCATTTTACATTTTTGGCACAACTGGCATCACACTGGACAAACCATTCTGCACCTTGCTTTGTTCTGCATATCGTCTGGGGCCTCTACCTCTGATGATAATAGCATTCTGGTTCATTCTGGTTTTCTTTTCTTGGTAGCACTTAGCCCTCTCTGAAATGTTCTTCTTTACTTGCTTACCATCTTTCTCCAGTCCCACCCCACCCCCAACCAAAGCCCCAGCTCTCAGTGCTGGAACCTGTGTGTCTCATTTCTGGTGCCTCCCATGTCATTGGTGCCTGGCCCATGACACCTGTCAGGTCAGTGAAAGCAGAGAAGTCAGGGCTTCAGATTCCTTGGCAGTGAAGGGAGAGCAGATGTGACCGCCAAAGGGCCAGGTGAAGAGAGGAAAGAGCTGAGCATTGAGGATGGCTCTTGTTTCAGAGAGGGAAGTGGAAGGGAGGCTGGGAGGAGCAGTCTGGATATCAGAAGGTGGCAAAGATGGACCCAGGAAGCGGAGGAGGAAGGAGTCTCGCGGAACAGGAAAAGCGCTGAGAGGCACAGTTGGAAGAGAGTGGGGACAGAGAAAGGGGACTCACATTCAGTGAGGAAGTGATTGTGGGGTGAGAGCAGGAGCCAGGAAGCCAGATGGCAGGGAGTTAGACTGTACAGAAAAGAGAGGGAAAGCAGGCAGCGGAGAACGCTGGCAGGGAGAAGAGAAACTCCGCACTCACCAGGGTGAAAAGTAAGGTTGCATGTTGCTGTGGTAAGACTGGGAAGGTGAACATTCTGGAGGGTGGAGCATCGGTAGCCTATCAAGAAACAAACTGAAGAAGCTGGGTGGGAGGGGAACACTAAAGCTACATATGAAGGAAGGGGGTCAGCTCGACTCTCCTGTTTCCCCAGACTCTGGGCCATCTGTTCCTTTTCCTCCCACTTCTCTTTCCAGGGCCTTCTCCTTGCCCATCTCCAAGCCTCTTCCCGAAACTTACTCAGCTTGCTCTTCCACTTTTCCTGACGCTGTTTCCTGTCTCTCCCTCTCTCCCTCTCTCTCCCAGGCATCGGCCGCTGGACCAACCCCCAGTACCGGCAGTTCATCACCATCTTGGAGGCAACACATAGGAACCAGTCTGCAGAAAACAAGGTGAGAGGTGCCAGACGGGTTCCCTGGCGGCTGCTTCCTCAGCTGCCTCCCTGGAGCACTGGGCACCAGTTTCTGCCCGGGGCAGGAGGTGGGTTTTGCCACCGACCACACTGGGTTTTCGCTTGCCCATCTCTGTATCCCCTCCCACCCTGTGCAAGTGAACTGTCCATCCAAGGAATCTTCCTCCCCACTACTCCTAATGGAGTGTTCCACAGTGTTTCCTAGAAGGGGGTCTTCTCTCTATCACAGCAGCTCAGTTCTGTAAATGGTGTTTATTTTGGCCATGTGCATCGAACACCATGCTAGTTTGGTCCAGAGATGGGACAAGATGGACAGGTATGTCCACTCTTGTGCCCGGAAGCACAGCATGGTGCCAAGAGGGAGAAAAGCTAGGGCACAGTGTCCTTGGAGTTGGGCCAGCCCAGCTGGTGCTGGAGTGTGATTATCTTTCAGAAAGGGCTTTAGGGCCCTCTAAAGCTCTTTCCTGTTACAAAGGGGTTCCTGGGATCAAACAGCTGTGACCACCGTCATCATGCTCCACACTGTCATTTACGGAGCCATGGAAT
Organism: Mellivora capensis; assembly: GCA_004024625.1. Lineage (NCBI taxonomy): Eukaryota > Metazoa > Chordata > Mammalia > Carnivora > Mustelidae > Mellivora > Mellivora capensis. Next base: position 3,385 of record PISX010013813.1, on the reverse strand, counting down.
GATGTCCTGGCACGCCGCTGTCTGAGGCATTTTGCATACACCCTTCCCAGGCCTCACAACAACCACATTAGGTGGTATTATTATACCTCTGAGGAAATAGACACAAAGAGGTTAAGTGACCAGCAGAGTCACGGAGCAGAGGAAGTGGCTGGGTCTGGATTTGCCTCCAGGTCTGAGCAGAGCCTGCCTGAAATTTGCTTTTCTTCATTTTGTTTTGTTTTGCCATTTACATTTTTGTACAGAGTTTCTATTGTTCCCTCTTAGTCAAGTTATTTTTGAAAATGTAAAAAAATTTCTGTGATGGAAAATAAAAAAACAGCTCTTAAAATAGAGCGCTGGGCACTCTGGGGATGAGGGAGGGAGTACAGCAAAATAGAAGACACAGCTTCCGCCACCCTCAAAAAGCATGTGGGCAGACTGAGTGGGATGACCGGAGGCGTAGATGGTCTGGGTGGCCTCACCAGCCCCTGGCTGCAGAAGCTGAAGGAAGGGAGGTGGCCATGAGGATGGAACTGTCGGAGAGGGCCTCATTCAAGAGGTGGTCCCAATGCAAAGGAAGCACCATAGGCATGACTTCCCTCCTCCAGGACAGCATCAGGTAAAGACCCAGTGGGGGAGGGGGCATGTCCAGCCAACAGACCCCCACACCCACACTTCCTCCTGCAGAAGCACCAGCACCTCCAGCCACCTGTTCTGGGTGTGGGTCAGTCTTAAATTTTGGAAAAGCAAAGACTGTTAAGTTTCTCTTCTGAACCAGCCAGGCCAGTCTTGAGAACGGATAGAGCCTCCTCTATCCTCTGATCTTTCAGGCCATGGCAGAGCTTACCCTCTGTGAACTGGGCGGGGGGTGGGGATGTTGACTTGTCTCCCTCTCCCCTGATGTCCCCTGATGTGTGGGGACCGGTCTTGTGGTTGATGAGGGTGAGACGAGGTTGGGAAGGTAAGCCTGCCCTCTTAGTCGCCCTTTTCCTCCCCCTCCTCTTTCTCTCCCTGCCTACCACAGAGGCAGCTTGCCAACTACAACTTTGACTTTAAGAGCTGGCCAGTCGACTTCCACTGGGAAGAGCCCAGCAGCCGGTGAGATCCCAGTTCTTTCATTCCCTCCCTGCTCTGTCCTGTCCCATACCTCCAGCCCCATTTGGGGCCCCAGGGCCTGCTCTCCAGCGCCATCTCCTCGTTCCTAGATCCCTGCCCTCTGGACCTCAGATGTCCAGCTTGCTGCTCCTGACTCCATCCTCCCCTGCATCTTTCCGTCCTCAGGAAAGAGTCTCGAGGGGGCCCTTCCCGCCAGGGTGTGGCCCTGCTTCGCCCGGAGCCCCTGCACCGGGGCACAGCAGACACTCTCCTCAACCGGGTCAAGAAGCTGCCTTGTCAGATCACCAGGTGGGAAGTGACAGGGAGAGAGGCCCGTGGGGTGGAGGGGATGTGGAGTGAGGACTCCAGGACTGGGTGCTCCAGTCCAGTCCAGGACTAGGTGCTCTAGATGTCATTTACTGGGCCTCGAGCTATTTGTGGTAGTTTCTAATCTCCATTTGTATGTGAAGAAAAGAGGCTCTGAGAGGTCCAGAGCCTCACAGAAGGATTGGGATATTAACACAATTCTGTCTGATGACAAAAGCTCTTTCATTTTGTTATTTTTTCAATTTATTTAAGTAAGCTCTGCACCCAACATGGGCCTTGAACTCAGGACTCTGAGCGCAAGAGTGACATGTTCTACCTACTGAGCCAGCCAGGTGCCCGACAAAAGCTCTTTTAATGAGGCTGGGAGGGAAGAATGAGGTTGGGGGTACGGTGGAGACACATAGCCCTAGCTGGAGCAGGGTCTGGTGGCAGCTGTGTCCTTGTCCTGGACCCTCTGCACCTTGGCTATTCTACCTTAAGCGAGCTACAGTTTCTGCATCTGTAAATAGCCTACCTCGTAGAATTGGTGAGATTAGGTAGGGTAACCTGTTCACAAGGGCTTCCACCTTGTGTGGGGGCCTGAGTGCACATGGCAAAGCCCAAGTAAGTCATAGCTGTGGTGTCACAGTAGTAAGCATTGGTACCTTGCCGTGGCGCAAACGCTGTGGGGATTTTCTGTTGCTGGGGCCTGGGAGGCAAGTTCTGGGATACCAAGAAAGCAGGAGGGTTTAGCGGTCAGTGTGGACAGTGTGCCCCTTGTCAGAGGGGCAAACCAGATTTGCAGTTTTGAGGGGATGCTGGACGGAGTGGTACAGTGTTTTTCTGGGGACAAATCCTATGTCAGGATTAACTGGAAATGGTTAATTGCCTTTTTTTAGGAACAGCACCTACCTATGTGTTGAAAGTAGCACATTGGTTGAGTAAATATTTTCAGCCCCTACTCTGTGTCAGGCTCTGGCCACCTGCCACATGGCAAATAGAGGGCACATCACAGTAAATGGAACAGTCAGGTCTCTGCCCCCGTGGAGTCTGCAGTCTGGTTTGGAGTCTTTCAAACAGTGGATCTCTGGGCGCCTGGGTGGCTCAGTCGGTTGGGCGTCCAACTCTTGATTTTGACTAAGGTCATGATCTCAGTGTCTTGGGATTGGCCCACCTCTAGTGCTCTGCCCACTGGGCAGTTTACTTTCCTCTCCTTCTCCCCCTGTCCCTCCCCCTGTCCCTCCCCCTGCTTGTGTACACACACACTCTCTCTCTCTCTCTCTCTCAAACAAGTAAATCCTTTTTTAATAAAGATTTTATTTATTTATTTGACAGAGATTGCAAGCAGGCAGAGAGGCAGGCAGAGGGGTGGGGAGAAGCAGGCTCCCTGCTGAGCAGAGAGCCCGATACGGGGCTCGATCCCAGGACCCTGAGATCATGACCCGAGCCGAAGGCAGTGGCTTAACCCACTGAGCCACCCAGTCGCCCCCCCAAGTAAACACATCTTAAAATCTAAACTATGGATCTTTTTTTTTTTTAAGATTTTATTTATTTATTTGACAGACAAAGATCACAAGTAGGCAGAGAGGCAGGCAGAGAGAGAGAGGAGGAAGCAGGCTCCCCGCCGAGCAGAGAGCCCGATGTGGGGCTCGATCCCAGGACCCTGAGATCATGACCTGAGCCGAATCAGAGGCTTTAACCCACTGAGCCACCCAGGTGCCCCCAAACTATGGCTCTTGACCCATTCAGGAATCTTGAAATCAATTGAGTGAATTATAGCTATCATTTTTTTTTTAAGATTTTATTTATTTATCTGACAGACAGAGATCACAAGTAGGCAGAGAGGCAGGCAGAGAGAGAGGAGGAAGCAGGCTCCCTGCTGAGCAGAGAGCCCGATGTGGGGCTCGATCCCAGGACCTTGGGATCATGACCTGAGCTGAAGGCAGAGGCTTTAACCCACTGAGCCACCCAGGCACCCCTAGCTATCATAGTTTTTTTTTTTTTT
>PISX010013812.1:32680-55402 GCA_004024625.1 Mellivora capensis | reverse complement strand
ATAAGTGACTCTTAATCTCACAAAACAAACTGAGGGTTGCTGGGGGGAGGGGGTCGGGAAAGGGGGGTGGGGTAATGGACATTGGGGAGGGTATGTGCTATGGTTAGTGCTGTGAAGTGTGTAAACCTGGCGATTCACAGACATGTACCCCTGGGGATAAAAATATGTTTATAAAAAATAAAAATTAAAAAAAAATAAAGTATCATGTCATCTGCGAAGAGAGAGAGTTTGACTTCTTCCTTGCCAATTTGGATACCTTTTATTTCTCTTTGTTGTCTGATTGCTGTTGCTAGGACTTCTAATACTATGTTGAACAAGAGTGGTGAGAGTGGGCATCCTTATCGTGTTCCTGATCTCAATGGGAAGGCTGTGAGCTTTTTTCCATTGTGGATGATATTTGCTGTGGGTTTTTCATAGATAGATTTTATGAAGTTGAGGAATGTTCCCTCTGGTCCCTATACTTTGAAGCGTTTTAATCAGGAACGGATGCTGGATTTTGTCAAATGCTTTTTCTGCATCAATTGAGAGGACCATGTGGTTTTTCTCTCTTCTCTTATTGGTTTGTTCTATCACATTGATTGATTTGCCAACTTTCTTATTTTGGGTAAATTTTTATCCTCTCTTTAGCTTTGATTTCCTCAGGCATAAAATGATGTTTGTATCTTACATATCTCAGAAATTGTTTGAGGATTAAATGAGATTGTGTGCATAATGCTTTAGTACAGTGCCTTGTGTGCAGTAAGTTTCCCATATTTATTTTTATTATTGTGATTAATTTTACTATACTTTCAAATGCAAATATTACTCTTGGGTAGCTCAGTTTCTTTTCTGGTACTGAAATCTGTCTGTTTTTAAAACGTCAGTTGACACAGTATGGTAAGATAAAACTAGTTGGAAACTATTTTGAGCTCTGGTGTTAACTTGTGGTAACTTCATGATAAATCTCCCTACCACTCTGAACCTTGGATTTTTCAGTTACCTAGAATGTGTATAAGCATCGGTAAAATAAAGCACAAAGAGTCACTCAGTCTCCTAGAAAAGAAAGGTCTGAAAATATGTCATATGGGAAGCATTGTTCATAATTTTTTTGTCAGGCATTTTGAATTCCTTAAAGGCATGGCACTAACTAGATGAATATTACTTGGTATTAGACTTTTCCTGATTATCCTAACATGAAGCTCTGATACTGTGCAGGACAGAAATTAGGTGGTATTCTACATACTAGAATGAGTCTATTGCTGTTATCAACATAATGAAATGTCTCCATAAAAGTCAGTGACCATATATATGCTCACAGCCATGAAGTACAAGACGAGTTCCCTTTTCCTCTGTTTTATTATTATTATTATTATCATTATTATTATATTCCATTTATTTATTTGACACAGAGAGCAAAAGCAAGGGAAATGGTAGACAGAGGGAGAGGGAGAAGCAGATTCTCCCACCATGCAGCAGGGAGCCTGATGTGGGGCTCAATCCCAGGACCCCAGGATCGTGAACTGAGCTGAAGGCAGATGCTTAAACAAGCAGCTGAGCCACCTTAAACAACCTGAGCCACCCAGGCACCCTGTTTTATGGTTTTAAGTACAAAGATACACTCACTTGCTGGTGGGTCCTTTTATGAACCTTCACATAAATGAAAAAAAATGTTTTTTGCAAACTCAGTTTCTTATTCTTAGATTTAACAGACATAAAATTACAGTTTAGTAAATATAAGAAAATTTACAACATAAAAAAGGATATAATTATACAAACTGTACATTTTCTTGTATTGACAATCAGTATAATCACTAAAGGATGTCTTTAAAAAGTGTTCATGTTCACGCTTCTCTCAAAATTAGATTTAGAAGCGTCAATTGATTTTCTCTCCCACGCTGATGCAAACTGTGTATGAATCACAGAATGAATTTCCTTGTTTGCAGGAGTATTTGTGTTAAGGGATGTGCAGAAATGATTATTTCTTGTTTTTCAGCCATAGTCTATAAAAGATGATGTAGGGAGGAGTACTTTGAATTCATTTTAACTTTAGTTCTCTTGTTCTCTAACTATGAAAACAGTTTGTCCTACATTCCTTCAGTTAGGCTGATGGCATCACATCAAACGTAATTGAATAAAAGCAATTTTTTTGGACAATGACTTAAATGCTGACAGTTCTAGGCAGGTCTGGTTGAACTCAGTGGCGTATTTTAGAGTATTTAGGTCAGTGATATCCAAGGACAAGGCAGTTGTGGGAGAGGGTGTATACGTGCTCCAGAAGATGTGCAGATAAAACCCCATTCAGGGCACGTATTGCATGGAGCACTGGTTGTGGTGCAAAAACAATGAATACTGTTACGCTGAAAAGAAATAAAAAAATCTTAAGGAAAAAAAAACCCATTCAGTAGAAGAGTTTGCTAATAAATTACTGTCAGATAATTATTAGTTTTATACATTTTTATTTATTCTGAGAATGGAGTGAGAATTTTCATAATTGGGAGGAATTGATAATGTATATCATCTGTTAGTTTATTTCCAGTGTATTTCAACATGTTGCAGTTCACATGTGCCCAGTTAAGTGGATTTAAAGAGATTTTTAAAAAACAAATTGGATTAAATATGGTTCTAGCAATGCCAGCACAAAGGAACAAAAAGAAAAGTACAAAGCTGATGGTCTGTCTTTTTCTTAAAGTTTTTATTTATATTCCACTTAGTTAACATACTGTATAATATTAGTGTCATGTGTACAGTTTAGTGATTCAATACTTACATACAATATCTGTCAGCCACATAATTTGGTAAAAATAATCTGACAAGAAGTTATCCAAAAAATTTCTGAATTATCGAGAGAAATAGAAAATTGTAATTAATTGAATTTATATATTATTTTCAATAATGTGTCTTATTAAACATTTAATAATGCCCAGATATTATTAATACTATTTTTAAAATAGGAGAAAAAAGGTTTTTGAACCATTATCAAAATAAAACAACTTTAATGTATTGCTTATTTAATTTTTAGCTGATTAATTAAAAGTTTCTATTTTGACCTATTTTTGTAATGTAACTAAAATATAACTGCAGTAAGTGCACATGTAATATATATATTTTATATATATTACATATATATAATTATGTATTTCATATATATTAATACTTGTATATGAATGATTTATTATAAACATGTTTTACTCATACGTATTCAAAAAAATTTAGATACCACCAGCCTAAGAAGTTCTTTGTTCCTCAAAGCAGTGTAAGAGGGTAGATGTGAGCAGAAACTTTAAACTAAAAAAGGGTTAAAAGAGGGTAGATGTGAGCAGAGACTTTAAACTAAACTAAAAAAGGGTTAAACTGACCCAGGTTTTGATCCTGTGCTGACCATGTACTAGTTGTATGGAGCTTGGGCAAACTACTTCATCTCATTCCCATTAGTGAAATAGGGAAAGTAATAATTTATATGGTTTCTGAGGTTTAGATTAACTAATATTATGAAGTGGTTAATACAAAGCCGTACACTCAGTGAGTGTTAGCTATGTTTTGTTATTACAATTATTATGTTGTTATTATTAATAAAGAGTTTGTCCTTCAGGGAATCTTCCATAAATAAGCTCATGTCTCAGGTACTACCACAATGCAAAGTGAAAAAGAGCTAAACAGATTTCAAAAGATGCAAGTCCTTAAGTTTCATGTTTGTTGTCAGGACTAAAGTTTTTCATGCATCTGGTGCATGTGTATGTGTGTGTGTGTGTGTGTGTGTGTAAGGGCCAAGGCTTTGGAGGAAGTAGAATATTTATAGAGATTATAGGAGCATGGGCACATGAACATGCTTGTCATCCTTTTTCCCTAGAGCAGCTCTAGTCTCTGCACAGGAGAAATGCAACCATCCTACAATTTCTTTAGTTTTTGACGTATTTCCTTTGAATGTATAGCTTCAGCTGTTACAGTTTACTTGTTCCTTTCCTTAGTATGAAGAAAACTCACAGGTCTGTAGATAAAGCTTCACACATAATCTGGGCAAATGAAAGTATGGTGAGAGTAGGAAGTGATAAATTGTACTATGCAGCAGGGAAAAATAACATTTTGTTCATTTGGAATCGCCACCTGATCCTCAGGTGATTCATGTTTTAAAATATATTATTGTTACAGTGATTGATGGTTAATATATTAGGGAGATATTTTTAGAGCTGAGAGACCTGGATTTTAGCTTCACCATTTGCTTCACATGTACCCTGGGGCAAGCCTCAGCTTCCTCATTTATAAATTTGGAATCATAGTGTCTGCCTTTTGTCAATATTCATTCAACCCATATCGGAGCACCTATCATGTGTTAGTACTGTGCTATCCACTGGGGATATGTAGATAAGACTTGATTTGATACCTGCCCTCCTTGTTGGTATAGTACTTCTAATAAGGAAACAAATGCAAATAATTGTAGCTCGGTGTGATTAGGGCTGTATTAGAGGAATAAGTCTGCATTGGCCTAGGGGAATTAGAGAGGTCTTCATGAAGGAAGTGATGCTAATGATCTTTGAGTTTTTGCTCTTACATACAAATTCTTGTTAGCACTTATTTCAGAAGTTAAGGACTGTTTGGTAAACTGAAACGGAAAAGCACAGGAGCATTTTTCTTCAAATTTGTTGGCAGCCTCTGGTGTCTTCAAATAAAAGAAAATTAGTTTACAAGTAAGTACCGTATCTCTTTTTTCTTGCACACTAGAATTAGAGATATTATATGTATGTACCTGGAGATGAGATTTGGAATTAGATTTGGAATTGTTGAGCAACTTGGAGGATCTTAATCTTTCTTTCTTCTTTTGGTTCTTTCTTCTCATCTCTCTTTTGCTTAGGTGAAGATATACATTAGGGCCTCACCTTCTGTTTTCTTCCTCCAGGTTTTAATCTACACCGTGGCTTGAATTATCACATATAGGTAGGTTCTGGTTTTATGGGATCTGTAGTTTATAGAATTTCAATTGCCCTCTTTAAGACAAAGAATACAAAATTATGAACTGAAAAGAATATTTTCACCAGTATTTAAATGGAAAGGCAAAAGACCTAGAATATCCAACACAGTGCTGAGAAGGAACAAAGTCAGAGGACTGACACTACCCAACTTCAAGACTTGCTGTAAAGTTGCATTAATCAAGATAACGTGGTATTGGTGAATGAATAGACAAATAGATCATGGGATGGAATAGAGAGCTTAGGAGTAGACCCACACAAATATCTGATCTAGTCTTTTTTTTTTTTTTAAGATTTTATTTATTTGACAGAGAGAGACATAGCGACAGAGGGAATACAAGCAGCGGCACTGAGAGAGGGAGAGAAGCAGGCTTCCCACTGAGCAGGAGCCCGATGCAGGGCTCCATCCTAGGACCTTGGGATCATGACCTGAGCCAAAGGCAGAGGCTTAACCGACTGAGCCACCCAGGTGCCCCTGATCTAGTCTTTGACAAACTGATCTTTGACAAGAGGAAAGGTAATTCAGTGGAGGAAGGTTAGTCTTTTTAATATATTCTGATGAAACAACTAGATATCCACATTAAAAAAAATCTAGACAGATCCTTTATGTTTCACAGAAATTAATTTAGAATGAGTCATAGATCCAAGAGAAATATTAAACTATAAAACTGGCTCAGTGGGTTAAGCCTCTGCCTTCGGCTCAGGTCATGATCTCAGGGTCCTGGGATCAAGCCCTGCGTCGGGCTCTCTGCTCAGCAGGGAGCCCGCTTCCCATCTCTCTCTCTCTGCCTGCCTCTCTGCCTACTTGTGATCTCTCTCTCTCTATCACATAAATAAATCTTTGAAAAAAAAAAACTTCTAGAAGATAATATAGAAGAAAATCTAGGTGACTTTGTAGTCAGTAGCATGAGTTATGAAATGAAAGTTAAGCTTCCTTAAAATGAAGAACTTTTACTCTTCAAGAGACACTGTAAGGGAATGATCAAGTAGGTCCAGAAATCCTCTGCATTCTTAAATTTTAATTTGGGATAATATAAAAAATAATTTATGTTTGATTTATCAAAAAATTATCTTCCTTCTCTCTATACATACATTGTGGTATGTATTTCACAAGTGAATTTGTTCATCCTCTACAAACTTGTTAGAAATTTCTGTTTTATGAAAGGAAAAATGATGAATAGGGAAGATGAATGATGCTTTTAGGAATCTTTTGGGTAATTTCAATAGAATTTTTGGGTTTCCTAATCCATTGATAAGAGACAGATGGAATAAAGATATTTTTCTTCTGTCATCAGGATTTAAATAAAATGTTCATTTAATCCAGTAAAAAGGCTTTTCAATTGCCAACTTCCATATTTCCTGCAAGTATTTGTGAAAATGGGACTCTATCATCATATAGATAAGTCTTCTTGATAAATCTTACTCTTTCCTGTGCATTGAAGTCATACTTCATTTTAGAATAGGGGCGTATAAGAAAGCCACTGATTTCTGTACATTGACTTTGTATCCTGCCACGTTACTGAATTGCTGTATGAGTTCTAGTAGTTTGGGGGTGGAGTCTTTTGGGTTTTCCACATAAAGTACCATGCCATCTGCGAAGAGAGAGAGTTTGACTTCTGCTTATTATCCTATGTTCCTAAGGCACAGAGATATACCTGTCATGGTATACCTGTCAAGGGTGGAGCTTCTGCATACACCTTGAGGAGCAGTTCCCACATTTGTTCTGTGGCTGCTTTCCTTTCCTCTTCAGAGTAAACTTCGGACTAAAGAGCCAACCAAGAACTGAAAACCCATCTCCTTTTCAAGTGGGCCTATTCAAAAGAAGAGTATATGCTAAGCAGGAAACAGTACAGGAAACTAAGGCTAAGGAGCATGCCTTTTTCTACTAAAGCAGCTTCATGATAATAGTTTCTTAGGAGAGAAACCCCCAAATTAATGTTCTTGTGTTTTTGAATTAGATAATTCTATTTATGGTATTTAAGAGATATTGGTTATGACACAAACTTATTTACTAATATGATTTTTGGAGAATAAATTGGGCCTGTCTCCTTAAAGATTATTTATGCTCCTGTCTCCATCACATCACTTTCTCCCAGGCCTGTATTTCTTGATTCTCCATATGAGTAGATTTGCAGAATCTGATTTTCATGGGACCTCACAAAACCAGTCTCATATTCAACAATAGTGTTTACTACTTTTCTTTTTTTTTTTCCTTAAGATTTATTTATTTATTTGAGAAAGAGCAAAGGAAAGCATGAGCAGGAGGGGGAAAGGGAGAAGGAGAGAGAATCTCAAGCCAACTCTAAGCTGAGGGCAGAGCCCAACATAGGGCCCAGTCTCATGACCCTGAGATCATGACCTGAGCAGAAACCAAGATTTGGAGGCTTAACTGATGAAGCCCCTAGTTTTATTTCTTCCAACTTAGTTGTACCTGTGATGAGTCCCTTTTTTTTTTCCCCTCCATGTTCTGGCAGTATTCAGTCCAGTGTATGGAAATTTTTTCTTCATGTAATTTTCAACCTCTTTGTAGAAGAGGCTAATGGAAGAGAAGAACAGGGCCCACATTTGCTATACAGCCAAAATACCTTCTACGATGTTTGGGGGGCATTCAGTGCTGCCACTATGTTCCTTTTTTTCCCCCCTCATAAGAAGAGACAGTAAAGAGCTAGCCCCATATAACACAAGTGCTTCCTGCTTAGCATTATCATTCCATTCTTGGAATGACACATCATGGAAATGGAACCCCATTTTTGGCTGGGAAATAATCCATTCCACCCTGTGCCAGTTGGGCATAACTCTTGTTTCCCTGGCTGAAGTCATTTCAGCATTTAGTACTCTAGGCAAGAATTCCAAGAAACTCATAAAACCTAACCAGATAAAACAATTTTCTAAATTGAATATAAATTTATAGCTGAGAGTGTTATTAAAATCAAGTCCAACCCTGTCAAATTACAGGTAAATAAACTGAGGCTACTTGTTCAAGGACACATAGTTGCCTAGAAGGGACTAAAATCTAGGCTTTGGACTCTTGAGTTCCTTGCTCCTACTACCCAGCAAAATGCTGTCTCTCCTGGAAAAGAAATATTTTCTGTCCAATTGAAAAAGAATTATACAATTAAAGGATTAATTTATGTAGGTACTCCAAAAATTTTATTGAGGAGCCATTCTGTCTAATGCAGAGGTAGGCCTTAACAACAATGTGGAGGTGAACATATCATTATTGTAGCCCCAGATAAGTTATCTGTCTGGGGGTGTGACTGACAGGCAGATCTACAGCAATGCAAGGAGAGAAGTACTCTATTCTCAGATGTCAGGACCTGGAGTAACTTGATTTGGGGAATAGGGAAATACCTGAGTCTTAAAGGAAGAATATGAATTATAAAATGAATGAGAAGATAGTTTAATTTTTGAAAATGTGATACATCATTTAACCCTTTAAGGTGTACTGAGAGTTCTAAGTTCCTTAGGTGTCAATTATGGGAGTATCCAGTGTAAGAAACCACTTCATGTTAAGAGGATTAAACCTACAGGACAAATATAAAAGGGATTTAAAATTCTCTTTAGGTCTTGATTCTTAATTTTTGGTGGCTGGGTGGTAGTTTCTAATATGATTTCTCTTTAGGGTAATGATTAGATTTTAGGTATAGACATGGAGAAAAACAATATTCCTTTGCCATATGCTTATATTTTTAATAGAGTTATAATTGTTTACCTAGATGATAATATAAATTAGTCATGAAATTGTATGTAAAGAGAAATCAGAAGAAACATTTCTGGATAGGACGGGTATACTGTGTTACTAAAGTAAACTGATTTTTTTTTCTCTAAACAGTGTCTCCTCTTTCTCTTCTTTGGGGTTGCTGCAGATCATTTTCAGTATGACCTCTTTTTAGTTTATGCTGGTTAGTCTGAAATTATGAAATACTTGCTTAGTACTTTCCTCCTAATCTCTCTGAACACTAAAAGCTTTTAACAGCCTCTTAGGTCCTCTCACCCCAAGGCTGTTCTCCAACCACCTAGTTTTGTGTTTCTGTATTTCTTTGTTCTTAGCTGTTTCCTGTCTTGTAGTTCATAATGACAGTATTTTCTTTTAACTCTTCAGGAGCTCTGAAGCATCTTTCAGAGAAGAAACATGCAATGTCATCTGCTTTGTTATTTATAATTTCTTCATCTAGGGAGGAATGTTATTTTATGGGAGTTAGATAAAAAATTTTATGTCCTCTTTGAAAAAGCAAAACAGATTAAAGCTACTAAGAAGGTTTTCTTACAATTAGTCCTATCTTGCTTCTTTGTAGAATATTAATGTTTGCAAAAGGCTAGTGGGATACCCTCTTAAAAAGATGAGTCCAGGAGATACTTAGTGTTCATGCACCCCAGTGTTCGTAGCAGCAATGTCCACATTAGCTAAACTGGAAAGAGCAGAGATCCCCTTCCACAGATGAATGGATAAAGATGATGTGGTCCGTATATACAATGGACTATTACTCAGCCATCAGAAAGGATGAATACCCAGCTTTTGCATCAACATGGATGGGACTGGAGGAGAATAAGCTGAGTGAAATAAGTCAAGTAGAGAAAGTCAATTAGCATATGGTTTCACTTACTTGTGGGACATAAGGAATAACATGGAAGACATTAGGAGAAGGAAAGGAAAAGTGGGTTGGGAAAATTGGAGCAGGAGATGAAGCATGAGAGACTGTGGACTCTGAGAAACAAATGGAGGGTTTAGGAAGGGAGAGGGGTGTGGAGGTGGGTGAGTCTGGTGGTGGGTATTAAGGAGGGCATGTATTGTATGGAGCACTGGGTGTGGTGCATAACCAATGAATCTTGGAACACTGAAAAAAAATTAAGGTGTTAAAAAAAACTAGTCAAACATAAAAAAATGAGTGTGTATATTTATTTATTTATGTTCAGTTAGCCAATATACAATACATCATTAGTTTTTGATGTAGTGTTCAGTGATTCATTAGTTGCCTATAACACCCAGTGCTCATCAGAATACCGGCCCTCCTTAATACCCATCACCAGGCTACCCCATCCCCCCACTCCCCTCCCTTATGTAACCCTCAGTTTTGTTGCCCAGAGTCCAGAGTCTCTTGTGATCTGGGGCAGGATGACAGAGAAGTAGGGGACCCTGTTTCAACGGGTCCCCTGAATTTAGCTGGATATCTACCGTTTTGAAAACCTAGGAAATCAGCTTGAGTTGTACTTTTAAAAATTTTTTATTTTTTTAAAGATTTTATTTTTTAATTATTTTTAAATTTTATTTATTTATTTTTTTATTACTTATTATTTACTATTTATTATTTTATTTATTTTTTAAAATTTTTATTTATTTTATTATTTTTTAAGATTTTTTTTTTTAAGATTTTATTTATTTATTTGACAGACAGAGATCACAAGTAGGCAAGAGGGGCAGGCAGGTAGAGAGAGGAGGAAGCAGGCTCTCCGTGGAGCAGAGAGCCCGATGCAGGGCTTGATCCCAGGACCCTGGGATCATGACCTGAGCCGAAAGCAGAGGCTTTAACCCACTGTGCCACCCAGGCGCCCCAAGGTGTACTTTTTTAAAATTTAATTTTTATTACTTAACATACAGTGCAATATTGGTTTTTGGAGTAGAATTCAGTGATTCATCACTTACATTCAACACCCAGTGTTCATCAGAAGTGCCCTCTTTGGGGCGCCTGGGTGGCTCGGTGGGTTAAAGCCTTTGCCTTCGGCTCAGGTCATGATCCCAGGGTCCTGGGATCGGGCCCCGCATCGGGCCCTGCATCGGGCTCTCTGCTCAGCAGGGAGCCTGCTTCCTCCCTCTCTCTCTGCCTGCCTCTCTGCCTACTTGTGATCTCTGTCTGTCAAATAAATAAATAAAATCTTAAAAAAAAAGTGCCCTCTTTAATACCTGTCACCCATCTAACCCATCCCCCACCCACCACCCTCCATCAACCCTCAGTTTGTTCTCTATCATTTATAGTCACTTAGAGCTTGAGGTATGTATTTTTCACTCACTTATATTTTGCACGAGAATTTAATGAGGAAGGGATAAGAGAATCAGATTTGAAAATGGAAAAGATGGAAAGAAAGGCCCACAGGGCGGAATAAGCCACCAACAATAAGTTAGAGCCAAAGATGCTTCCCACCCCTATTTCAGAGACTTGGAAACTTCATGAGGAGACAGTGACTTTTCCTATCTGCATTTTTGAAAAGCAGGAGACCTGACTTTCATTTCTAGTTCCTCTACTTACTTGTGTTTTGATTTAGGACATGCCATGAACCCATTTTCTTATCTGTAAAATGGGGATAATTATTTATCCCCAGTTGCAAATGCTTCACTGATCAACTCAAATCAGGATAAACTAAGAAGTGTTTAAAACCTAGACTATACAGAAGGATGAATTAATAAGATAGAAGGGGAACATATATTAAGGACATTCTTAGTTTCAGTGGGAAGGTTACTTAACAACTCTAGACGTCATTTTCTCAACTCTAAAATTGGCAACAAATTATCATTTACCCCACAGAATTATTGTGAAAACTAAATAAGTAAAGCTCTTAGAAAAGTGCCTGACACTAAAATTAACAAGCCAGGAAACAACAGATGTTGGAGAGGATGCAGAGAAAGGGGAACCCTCCTACACTCATGGTGGGAATGCAAGCTGTTGTGGCCACTCTGGAAAAGAGCATGGAGGTTCCTCAAAAAGTTGAGAATAGAGCTACCCTACGACCCAGCAATTGCACTACTGGGTATTTACCCTAAATATACAAATGTAGTGATCTGAAGGGGCACATGCACCTGAATGTTTATAGCAGCAATGTCCACAGTAACCAAACTATGGAAAGAACCTAGATATCCACCAACAGACGAATGGATAAAGAAGATGTGGTACACACACACACACACACACACACACACACACCGTGGAATACTATGCAGCCATCAAAAGAAATGAAATCTTGTCATTTGCAACAATGTGGTTGGAACTAGAGGGTATTATGCTGAGTGAAATAAGTCAATCAGAGAAAGACAATTATCATATGATTTCCCTGATATGAGGAATTTGAGAGGCAGAGTTGGGAGTTCAGGGGTTAGGGAAGGAAAAAAATGAAACAAGATAGGATCAGGAGGGAGACAAACAATAAGAGACTTTTAATCTTACAAAACAAACTGAGGGTTGCTGGGGGCAGGAGGGTTATAGAGAAGGTGGTTGGGTTATGGGCATTGGGGAGGGTATGTGATATGGTGAGTTCTGTGAAGTGTGTAAACCTGACAATTCACAGACCTGTACCCCTGGGGCAAATAATACATTATATATTAATAAAAATAATTAAAAAAAAGTTCCTGACACACATTAAGATCCAATAAATTTTGGTTATAGAATAATTGTAGACAATATAGAATGCTGGATAAAGGAACAAATTTTTAAATTATATACTATTTATGTTCAGTGGAATGTTATGCAGCTATTAAATTGGATTTTTTTATGAAAAGGAAAAATATTTATGGCATAATATTAAAAAAACCCATCATATTACAAAACCAACTGCTCAGTGATTTCAGTTTTGTTTCAAAAAGGGATATAGATCTGAAGAAAATATGTAAAAATTACGGTTTATATCTGAGTGGTACATTGTGGGTGATTTTAATTTTCTTCTTTATGTTTTTTGTATGGATCTTACTCATCTAGAAAAAAAAATCTTCAGATTGCACCATTAAGGCAAAACCATACTATGTTGTATACGAGAAAAGTACATTAAAATGTGATTCAGAAAGACTGAAGATAAAAGCATGTGAAAAGTGTCTTAGGATGTCCAGACAAAAACTAGTACACAAATATTCATAACAGCATTAGTTATAATAGGCAAAAAGCAGAAACAACCCAAATATTAAAAAATGATGAGTGAATAAAGTTAGGACCATGCCATAACATGGGTCAATCTTGAAAATATTATGGTAACTAGTCACAAATGCCACATTCTCGTGTGATTCCATTTATTTGAAGAGTCCAAAATAGTCAGATTAGTCGTCTTTTAAGGCTGGAGGCTTGGGAAGAAATGGGGAATGACTGATGATGAGTACAGAGTTTCTGTTTGAGGTGATGACAGTGTTCTAGAATTGAATATGGTGATGGTTGCACAATTCTGCGAATATTCTATAAACCATTGAATTGTACAGTTTAAATGGGTGAATGGTATGGTATGTGGATTAAAACTAAAAAAGTATAGTAGGCAAATATCAAAAAGAGTAGGAGTCAAATAGAAGTATCAGTGACTATTAGGCTAAAAAGCATTAAGTAAGGCAAAGCAAACTTTACCATGCTAATAAATACAAAGTGCAATAACAACTGTAAATATCTATGTGCCAAATAACTCCAAACAATTTTCCTGAAGCAGAAATTTGATATAAGAGATTAAAGGACAAGAGATTCAAGAGAAAAAAGGAAAATAATTAGAAACATTAGTATTCACTACTTCACCTTTCAGTTCAACATAGATCAAGTAGACACCAAAAATATATGTAAATACAGAAATGTATATGTATTTAAATATATACATATACTTTTGCTTTGAAATAAGGAATATACCATCTTTTTGAGTGCTCCATGGAACATTCTCTGAACTCGATTGTAAAAAAGAAAATCTCAATATATTCCCTGAAGAATAAGTATGTAAGTATATAGTATGTAATGCAATAAAACTAGAAATTAATACAAAACAACTGCCATGCCCCAACCTGAAAAGTGAAAAAACAAAAAACAAAAACAACCTAAGCAATAAAAAGTCGAAAAAGCTCTCTTAATTCCTGAGTCAAACAGAAAATACAATCTGAAGTAAATCATTTTTTAGAGAACAATGGTAATGAAAATACAAGATGTCAGAATCTATGAGATAAGGTAAAGCAGTACTCATAGGAAAACTTGGAGCCTTAAATAATTATCTCAGGAAAGAATGAAAAGTCAAAGTACTAAGCACTTAACTCAGAAAATTTAAAAAAATGAAAAAAATACATCTATACACTTTGATAATAGGATGTATTTGCATAAAGAAATTCAAAAGGGAAACATAAAAGTGATGATCTAGGAATGGATGCAGGCAGGGGCCTAGGATGACTAAACGGTCGAGAGGGAAACTTTATATGCCTACTTAGGATGTTTTGCTTCTTAAACTATTAGAATGTATATTCAAAAGTTTAAAAAATTTTTAAAAGTTGTTACTCATTTTTTCAAGAAAATATTCAGAAACCTTAACAATTATGATAGATAGCTGAGAGAGGAATTCTTGGGAGGAGAACTGTCCATTTTGGAGAATGAAGTGTGTTCACACGGCCATATCTATATTATGTAATTTAAGCTTCTCATTAGTCTACAAGTCTGACTGGAATTACAAACATAGTGAACCTATCTTTTTAATGCCTGCTATATCCTGGGTGTGTTATTCTTACAAGACACATTAGAACACAATTAGAACATTAGGTGTTCTAATTCTTACAACAACTTAGCAAAAATTCGCGGTGATATCCAAAATTTACATCTTTTTTTTTTTTTTTTAAAGATTTTATTTATTTATTTGACAGACAGAGATCACAAGCAGGCAAGAGAGGCCGGCAGGGAGAGAGGAGGAAGCAGGCTCTCCATGGAGGAGAGACCCCGATGCGGGGCTCGATCCTGGGGCCGAAAGCAGAGGCTTTAACCCACTGAGCCACCCAGGTGCCCCCACAATTTACATCTTAAGAAACTATGGTATAGGAAAGCTAAAGGACTAGGTTGGTTTTGAATGTTTGACTCCCGAACTCCATTGGTCTCCTTTCCTCACCCGACACTGTCCCCAGACTATCACTGATTACGCTTTAAGATATTTTGAAGTTGTAGCATTTTAGAACTGTTGCTGCTCAGGTTCCTCAGAATTTTCTCAATAATTTTCCTCTTTGAATTTTTCATTGAAAATAGTGAACTGACATTATTTCCAAGGGTCAGTGGAGGTGCTTTGGACTGAACACATTTGACCACAGCTTGCCATCTTTAGAGTAATGGATTAGCTGAGTCATGACATTTATTGACCTGCTTATTAATAATTACAATAAGAGCTACCACTTACTGAGCACTTATATAGTAGGCATTATATACACTTACTGGATTTTCTAATGTTTACCATATAGTAAGTTCTGTGGGATGTTATGGGGGGTGTGGAGAAAGGTTGCATGGTTAAGCTGGTTTGGGACATACTGAGTAAAACCATTATTTCACTGAAGAATTTATCAGAGCTTTTAATATGCTGATATACATATGAATTTAAATTAGGTGGATATAGAATGTGGTTTTATTTGACCACTAACACTTTATCTCTCCTCTTCCTCCCCACTTTCTCTATGTCTTGAGACTGGGATATCTGAAGAATATACTTTCAAAACACTGTCCAAAAGGGTTTGTTTGGAAACCTCAGTATTCTTAGCATTTGAGCTCATGCATGTAACAAAGTTGAAAGCAACTTTTGAGTTAAAGAACCTTCAAAAGGAAAGTTCAGAGAATTAAAAACCCATAGTGAATTTTGTTTTAAGTTAATAACAAAGTAACATGTCCTTTATTGAAAGAGAATATGGTAAAGAGACCAGGAAAAAAATGATATGGCAGAATAGCAACATCAAGACATTTGAATTAGGGACATAATAATGACATTCATGCCCCCATAAAAGGGTAAATTAAAAGCAGCTGGGACAGATGAATATGTTGGCAAAGCTATCAGGAAACATCACAATAGAGAATGGAGCACAGAATACCAAAAGGAACGTGTATGTGACTTTGTGTCCTTTTAAAAAAAAAATCAGAGCAGCAAAGGAAAGAGCAACTTAGGCCAGAAGAGCTCTAAAGCTCTATCTTTAAAGAACTCATTTGTAGATTGATGAAGCTGTGAGTATTCTAGAAATATAATTGTGGACCGAGAGTCTGGAGTTTCTTATTCAGTTTTTGTTCTGCAGATACCAGTTAAGTGGCTCTGGACAAATAACAACGTTATTTACCCTTATTTCATAATGTTCAGGTTAAATGAGGTAGTGAATGTGATTTCCTATGCTACATAGTAGGAACTTAATAAGTTTAGTTGTAGCTCTGTGTCTCTTGGAGTGTATAAAAGAAGATTGGGATACTTTAGAACTTCTATTTCATTTTCTGATTTTACGGGATTCTATTACAAGAGGCTGCCAAGAACTAATAATATAAAAAGAATATTTTTATCACTGAAGCAATGTTGGTCTGTAAATAATGTCTCTCAAGGCTTTTTACTACCACAAGGAGAACATATAGGTTTTTTTTTTTTTTTTTTTAAATCCCTAGTTAAGGTAAAATCCATGTGTTTGAATTGAAAGATTATCTGGACTCAGGGAGATTCCTGTGGGAGAGAGGCTACCGTGGGTTTTCCAGACTGAGGGACTAAAGCAATAGTTCTCAAATGTAAGTAACCATAAGGGTCCCCTGGGAAACTTGTTAGAAAAATGCAGATTTATAGGCCACAGCCCTAGAAGGGGAGGCAGGAAATTATTTTTTTACCAATAAGCACCTCAGATGTTTTTGATCTTTGATCACACTTTGAAAATATTGAGCTACAACCTATATAAAACTATCATCATACTAATAGAATAAGGTACAATAATGACGTACAGATAAAATAATGGGTCGGGCTCTCTGCTCCGTGGAGAGCCTGCTTCCTCCTCTCTCTCCCTGCCTGCCTCTCTTGCCTATTTGTAATCTCTGTCTGTCAAATAAATAAATCTTTAAAAAAGAGGGGTTTTAGAAAATTTATTAATATTTTTGCATTCTTGATCATCACATTAAATTCTTTGAAATATTTTTTCTTATTCTGGTCATCTATTTATTGGTTTATGTATTTCTCATTTAAGAATGTATACTGATGGAAGCATAATACTCCATAGTGTACATGGACCACAGGACGGGACTGGAAGAGATTATGCTGAGTGAAATAAGTCAAGCAGAGAGAGTCAGTTATCATATGGTTTCACTTATTTGCGGAGCATAACAAATAACACGGAGGACGTGGGGAGATGGAGAGGAGAAGGGAGTTGAGGGAAATTGGGGGGGAGATGAACCATGAGAGACTATGGACTCTGAAAAATAACCTGAGGGTTTTGAAGGGGCGAGGGGTGGGAGGTTGGGGGAGCCTGGTGGTGGGTATTGTGGAGGGCACGCATTGCATGGAGCACTGGGTGTGGTGTAAAACTATGAACTCTGTTACGCTGAAAAGAAATAAAAAACAAAAAACAAACAAACAAAAAAGAATGTATACTGAAACTTTAGCAATTATAGATACTTAAATTTATGTGAAAGGAGAATATTCTAATAATGATTTACTGCTTTGGGGAAGTCTTGTTGCAGTAGAGCTTCCTCAAATGCTCTAGATTCTTCCTGAGTGAGTTCTCTCATTCATCCAAAACATACTTTCTGGGATTCAGTATATATCAGGCACTGTTTTAATTACTACAGAATATCACATTGACCTAAATTTTAGGGAAGAAGAAAAAAACTAAATAAATAAAACATATACTTTGTTAGGTGGTGATAACATAGTGTGGAGAAAATAAAAGCAGAAATGGGATGGAGGAGTGCTGGGGTAGGTGTTCATTTTAAGGAAGACTTTTGAGAGATGGACTCATTGGGAAAGTGACATTTGAGGAAGGTTTAAAGTTGTTGCGGAACAAGTCATACAGGTGATAGGGGAAGAGTGTTCCAGGCTGATGGAGTATCATGGGCAAAGACACTGAGCCCTGAGCTCGGCTGCTGTGTGGCCAGAGAAGTGTGAGCAAGGGGAATGTAATAGGGAGATTTGATTCTCTGAACAAATCAGATAATTAATGAGAAGGGAGGTCTGGGAAGGAAGGGGTAGGAGGGGACAAACGATTAAGGTCTTGCGAATTTTTCAAGTTAGAATAACCATTCTATGAATGAAACAAGATGGGATCAGGAGGGAGTCAAACCATAAGAGACTCTTAATCTCACAAAACAAACTGAGGGTTGCTGGGGGAGGGGGTTAAGGAGACGGTGGTGGTTGGGTTATGGACATTGGGTAGGGTATGTGCTATGGGTGAGTGCTGTGAAGTGTGTAAACCTGGTGATTCACAGACCTGTACCCCTGGGGCTAATACATTATATGTTAATTAAAAAAAAGAATAACCATTGTAAAATAATCAGAAGGCGTTACAGCATTCTGAGGTTGGTTTCAATAATCTGTTTAAGAATTGTCACAGAAGGGGCACCTGGGTGGCTCAATTGTTAAGCATCTGCTTTCTGCTCAGGTCATGATCCCAGAGTCCTGAATCTGGCTCCTGCTTTGCGGGAAGCCTGCTTTTCTCCCTTTCCCACTCTCCCTGCTTGTGTTCCCTCTCTGTGTGTCTCTCTGTCAAATAAATAAATAAAATCTTAAGAAAAAAAAAGAATTGCCATACAAGACCATGACTGGGATAAAATAATTTTGGAGGGCATGGAAATTATCATAATCCTCTTTGGAAATCTGTGCCTGCAAAGTAAGCATTTACTAAATATTTTGTTGAGTTGCATTTTTGAAATGAATTGTCAGAAATGGGGTTTGCGATTGAGATCTCCACATGAAGAATTTTTAGAAGAAATTATTTGCAATTTGATTTTGGTGATAAATGACAAAGGTCTGTCAAATTTTGTTAATCAGTTCTTGATGGGAACTCCTGGGTCTTGGATATCTGAGTTAATTCAAGACTTACACAATCACAAAAAACATTCCTTTGAGATAAAAGTTATGTCTTTCCCTTAGTAACTTCTAAAACAAATATGGTGTGTATGTTTTCAGTTTTTAAATTGTACATTGCACCCATTCTACAAAATAATATGTTTGTTATCACTCAGGATTTTAAGCAGAATATAAAGAATTCAGAGCTTAATTCTGAGTTTCTAAATCTTACTGAACTTGATGGATGGGTTGGTAGAGGCATCTAGATAACTACTGAATTTGCAGTTTGGGCAGAGTTCAGATAATGAACTGCAGGTATTGCCTGAAGCTAATGGAAAGCCATTGGATTATATTAATGAGAGCATCATTCTTAGATTAGGGGTTTAAAAGGATCATTCTGGGGACGCCTGGGTGGCTCAGTTGGTTAAGCGGCTGCCTTCGGTTCAGGTCATGATCCCTGCGTCCTGGGATTGAGTCCCACATCGGGCTCCTTGCTCGGCAGGGAGCCTGCTTCTCCCTCTGCCTCTGCCTGCCAGTCTGCCTGTGCTGGCTCTCTCGCTCTCTCTGACAAATAAATAAATAAAATCTTAAAAAAAAAAAAAAGGATCATTCTGCCGCCTGTGTGGAAAATGGATCGTGTTCAAGATAGGGGAATGGGAGACTGTTGTTACTGGAGGAAAAAATGAACAGGGCTAAAGATAGTGGCACTGAAGAAGGGAGAGACTTAAGAGTTACTAAGGAGATAGAATTGAAAGGTCTTGGTGACTAACTGTATATGTGTGGTTTTGTGTGTGTATGGACTAGGTAGGGTGGAGATCAGGCAAGGAAGAGTCTCAGGTTTCCAGGTGGTTCCAGATTGCCACTTTACCAGTTTGTCTTTAATTGTATGCAAGTTCATAAATGTCCTGGGATTATTAGGTTTATAGTTTTTCACACAACAAATAAAAAAATACCAAATAACAAAACAAATAAAAAATTAGTTACTAAAGACAGACAAATTGTTTTGGAATTGAGTGCAGCTTTCATTCTAATACTCTTAGCAACGATTTTAAAAATGATTAGCCTTGGGGTGCCTGGGTGGCTTGGAGAGTTAAGCCTCTGCCTTCAGTTCAGGTCATGGTTTCAGGGTCCTGGGATCAAGCGCTGCATGGGGCTCTCTGCTTAGCAGGGAGCCTGCTTCCCCCGCCTCTCTCTGCTTACTTGTGATCTCTCTGTGTCAAATAAATAAATATAATCTTAAAAAAAAATAAAAATGATTAGCCTTAATTGGAATCTCAGTTTTATTTTCTCTTTGAAATAGGAAATGGATCTGGAAATGAAAAACCTTGCTCTGGGCTGGTCATCAGGGCAATAACAGACCATGGAACAAAGAGGATTTAACAGCTAATTCTTTCCTCAGGTCAGAAGGTCACAATTGATCCGTCCTGGCTGTGAAGTTCTTCATTTGTTCACGGCGTTCATGCACCACTTTTGGTATTGTGTGCACATTTAAGAGAATGGGAGCCAAAATCAAACCAATCTTAACAAAGAGAAATTTCAGCAGTCTCATTTGGAATATGTAGAGGACCATGGTCTGCCCTCAAATGCACACCCAGAATTTCCATTGACGTCAATACTTACTGATCACATGTAAGGGCAGGATCTGGCCCTTAGAAATTAAATTAAATAATTCCCTGTGTGGGATGCCAGAAAGTATCATAGATCTGTTGAGAGGGACAAAGTACTAACCATGAAAGTGAAGTTTTTCTTTGGTAATGTCAACACTAATGGATGAAGATGGCCCAAGGTTACAAAATATGGGCCCTGCCCATTATTGTTTAAATTTACCAACATTTATGATGTGCAAATGTGTTTTCAAGAGTACACATGATTTTTCAAACAAGACATGGCTCTTGTTTTCATCCTTTGCTTGTTAATATGCTTTTAAATGCAATGAAAATAAAATACTAAGCCCTAACATTCCAAAATCATTCTCATTCTGTAATTTTAGACTTGGACTAATACAGAGAAAACCAGACATTCTCCAAACTAGTAGTACATTTCATCCATAGGTGGATACATTTTTCTCAATGAAGATGTCTTGAGAATTGCTAGAAGTCTTTGGGACTCAACAAATGGGAAAATGATTATCTGCATGATCTTTTCTGGGGATTGGATGGAGTTGAACTCTTATCAATCCTGAGAAGGAGAGAAATGGTTCTTTTTTTGCATAGTAGTAAATAGAAATGAGTCTTCATTTTGAGACTTTGTCACATTTGTTCTTTGAATGAAAGATGAGATTAAGATAATTTGTTTCTATAAGGAATCCAATTCATATATATATATGTGTCATCAATTAAAACTCTTCAGATGAAAGTATTATTTCTTATGTATATTGTATGTGGATTGTTTAATGCTGATTAATAATGCTTCCTTTTTTTTAAACCTTCAATTCAGTTAAAGAAACACTGATTGTGTGGCTTCTTTAGGCTAGTCTGAGGGCTGACAGTCTGGGCTGAAAACTCAGTCCCAGCTAACCAGGTGTACTTAGCATCTATTGATAGAAGCAGTCATACCACACTGTGCACAGAAGACCAAGAGTGTGTAAGTTCTTTTTTTTTTAATTTTTAATTTTTAATTTACTTATTTGTGAGAGAGAGAGAGCGCGCGAGCACAGGCAGAGGCAGAGGGAGAAGCTGGCTCCCTGCCGAGCAAGGAGCCTGATGTGGGACTCGATCCTAGGATGCTGGGATCATGACCTTAGCTGAAGGCAGCTGCTTAACCAACTGAGCCACCCAGGCGTCCCCCTCCCTTTTTTTTTTTTTTTTTGAGTGTGTAAGTTCTTGAAACAAACATAGAAATAAGATATTCTGGGAGAGAAGAAACTGGGAGGGGAAAAGTTCAAATTTGCCTGATGTTTTGGAAGGGCCTCAAGTTGCTCTGATCATTTCTGGTGTACTTTGAAAATGACGGTGGTTTTGCTTGGTGACAGAGGTGTGGAAGGGATAATGAGAACAGTATTCCAGATGGAGGGATAAACCTGAAAAAGGAATTAGGTGAGTGCTTGATAAGATATTGAGGAGCAGTGAGATGTCTGGTGTGGTTAGAACATAGAATTTCTGAGTCTCACGTTGAGGTCCTTTATCCATTTCAAGTTTATCTTTGTGTCCTAGAGGAGAACATAGGCAGTAACCTCTTTGATATCAGCCACAGCAACTTCTTTCAAGATATGTCTCCAAAGGCAAAGGAAACAGAAGCGAAAATGAACTTTTGGGATTTCATCAAGATCAAAAGCTTCTGCACAGCAAAGGAAACAGTCAACAAAACAGAGAGGCAACCCACGGAATGGGAGAAGATATTTGCAAATGACAGTACAGACAAAAGGTTGATATCCAGGATCTATAAAGAACTTCTCAAACTCAACACACACAAAACAGATAATCATGTCAAAAAATGGGCAGAAGATATGAACAGACACTTCTCCAATGAAGACATACAAATGGCTATCAGACACATGACAAAATGTTCATCATCACTAGCCATCAGGGAGATTCAAATTAAAACCACACTGAGATACCACCTCACACCAGTTAGAATGGCCAAAATTAGCAAGACAGGAAACTACATGTGTTGGAGAGGATGTGGAGAAAGGGGAACCCTCTTATACTGTTGGTGGGAATGCAAGTTGGTGCAGCCACTCTGGAGAACAGTGTGGAGAATCCTCAAGAAATTAAAAATAGAGCTTCCCTATGATCCTGCAATTGTGCTACTGGGTATTTACCCCAGAGATACAGATGTGGTGAAAAGAAGGGCTATCTGTACCCCAATGTTTATAGCGGCAATGGCCACGGTCGCCAAACTGTGGAAAGAACCAAGATGCCCTTCAAAGGACGAATGGATAAGGAAGATGTGGTCCATATGCACTATGGAGTATTATGCCTCCATCAGAAAGGATGAATACCCGACTTTTGTAGCAACATGGACGGGACTGGAAGAGATTATGCTGAGTGAAATAAGTCAAGCAGAGAGAGTCAATTATCATATGGTTTCACTTATTTGCGGAGCATAACAAATAACACGGAGGACATGGGGAGATGGAGAG
>PISX010013812.1:0-32580 GCA_004024625.1 Mellivora capensis | reverse complement strand
GGAGAGACTATGGACTCTGAAAAACAACCTGAGGGTTTTGAAGGGGCTGGGGGTGGGAGGTTGGGGGAGCCAGGTGGTGGGTATTATGGAGGGCACGCATTGCATGGAGCACTGGGTGTGGTGCAAAAACTATGAATTCTGTTATGCTGAAAAATATTAAAAAAAAAAAAAAAGAATGCCTGAGTAGTAGTGGAGATAAAAAAGTTGGGACCAAACTTTGGCCTTTGAATGCCAAACTAAGAAATTTGGATTTTGCTCTGAAAGCACTTCACGTTTTATACTGTTCTTTTCCAATCTCAGTTCATATCAGGATAAAATTCCATTCATTTCTCTTTATAAAAATAGTTTCACAGATATTATGTCTAAGCCTCTTAGATGCACATTGTTTTTATGTTTTCACTTTCTTTCAATGCTTTTAATAAATATTCTCTATCTTTCTCATTCAACATTTCCAGGAAAGTTTTAATATTGAACAAATAGATTTATGAACCAGGATGTTGGATATCCTAGAAGGGATTCAAAGTGGAAAATGGTAATATGAAAATCTTTGGGTAGGTAAAAGAGACACATGAAGAAAAAACAATTTTCAGCTTTTATCTTTTCACTGTAGTTTTCTGTTGCTTAGAGATGAGGTAGGTAACTATGTGCAGGCATGCAACTAGCCCTAGCCTATCCTGCTGTTCTGCTGGCAAGCTATCTGGGATCTCTGTGTTAGCCCTAGAACACAGACTTGGACAAATTCCCTCATATCACTGGGCCTCGTGTTCCTTCTTTTGAAAATAGGAGTTGATCTAAATAAACTCTAGGTTCCTTCCTCTTCTGTAATCCAATATTGGTCCATTGTGGCTGAACTTAGCAAGAGAAACCTCTTCTTGGATTTTTCTTTGCGGCTGCTGGGCAGTGCTGAGTTGTACTAGCATCTACTCCAGATACACTCACAGATTCTTGTAACTGGCTTGCTCTGCACGCCAAGTGAAGGGTAGTGGAGGGGATGAAAACAAAAGGTGCTAGAGGTAGAACAGTTGGTGTTCAAGGTATACTTTCAGCTGGCAGTGTGAAGGATATAGACCAGGAGATGGGAGAATTACAAAATAAGAAAAACTGATCTTTTTCACTGCTGAGGCTCTTACTTTCTATATACCTTCTCTGTGTTAGGCAGTATTGACTGAGGGGCCAGTTGATTCACTGACTTGTTTTTGCAGGTTCTACTCTGTTAACTTCTTCAGATACAATCACACTGTCTTGCTGGCAACTAAAGGCATGCATTTATAAGAGGTGCTATCTCTGCTTTTACCAGGTTTTCTTATTTTTGTTTTTGTTTCTGCTTTTTAGAATATTATCCGGTAAGGGATACAATTCAAATCATTGGCTTTCTTCAAATCAATTTCTAACCAGTGGAGCCAACCTGCCCAGCAAAATGGTTCCCCAGGGAGGCTCAGTGCTGGCTTGTTTGCAGAAATATCTAACTTTAAAAATAACTCTCTGAGTATAAGGGGAAAGCCATGCCCTGAGAACATTTGGATCCTTCTGTGAGGACTTTTGACCTACCTGGAAGCTAATGCATACCAAATGGTTTCTTAGTGAAATGGGCCAATATATGTTTGCTAGAAAAAAGGCCATTTTACATCTTAATTTCCTTAAGCATTTTCTTTAGGGGGAAAAAAGCCTGAAATTGTCATTGCTCTTAGTTCTCTGGAATTGAAAATATGGACTTCAGTGCCCTTAAATGCACTGGTTACCAAGAAAAGCAAATGTTTCTCTGTGGCATTCTGTTGACATTCTGGGAACATTATTCTGCCTAGCATTTATTTCAGGATGGGGAGGAATGGAGTTTTATGGTCCTCTCAGCAAAGGGCACAAGCCAAACAAATCTCGGACTTTCTGACCTGGCTGTGAACAGCAGATTTTTTCCAATAGCTGTGGCTCCTGTTTCTGATTGAAAATGGGGTAAATAACTAGGCCTGAAATGACTCTTGGGAGAAAATCTTGAGCAGTTGCTTAAAAAAAAGGCTTTGTGCATTCCCATAGTTTGATAGGCCTTTAGTTCAGACTTGCAAAAGAACAGTGCCTTCTCACTCACAGGCATTTTCAGCCTTTTGCAAAATTATCATGTCTTTGCCATTTGCTCTTTCTCATTCAAGACATTTTCTTTTCCATTATTGACACCAAAAGCTTATTTGTTGGAGGGAAGAAGTCCCTCTCAACAAACACCTGTTTCTAAGAAAAAATAAATGACAAGATAGTTGAGAAGGGCTGGAGGAGTTTTCACTGTTTCTGGTGCACCAAGAAATAGTGATGTGTGGACTGAAGAAGAAAAGACATTTGCTGCTGGTTAGTGTTCTCTGTGACCTGGGTCTATCTTTGCAGTCTTCTGATCTGTTCTCCTTGGCTCCTTTATCCTTCAAGCTTAAACAGGCAGGTGAAAAACCCAAAGCCCACTGTAAATTGTGAAATGCTATTTAAATGTAACATCTTATAAAAAATGAAATGGAGGGTTAAAAATTTTTTTCTAGACCTTTTATGTGATTTACTTTAGGTACTTGGAAATGCCCTATATGTCACAGTTGATTCTGATTGAAAATCTGTAGAATAGTGACCTTGAAGTTTTCTAGTTCTCACTTTCCTTTGGGCAGAAATCCACTTAAATGATCTTAGAAAGATGGATACTCTTTTCATCAATCTGTAGAGTTGAAGAATTGATATCTCTTTAGGCAGACTTTGTCAGTGTTTCACATCCTTTGAGATGTGAATTCTGATTTGCAATATTATAGCAGGATCTCCTGCTATAATTGAAGGCTGTTCCTTTTGTTCCATTACAATGGAAACAGAACAGCCATTCATCATTATTAATGTAATATTCCTTTAAATTCTTGAATGCTCAGTTTCCCTGGATGAGATTTGTCTGGTTTCTTTAGATTTTTCTATATGTTGACTATTTCCAAAAACTTTATTTTTCTAAATGTCTTCTCAATTTTTTAACTTTTGTTTTAGTTGGAGAGCCCCAAAGTAGAGATCTCTAATTAAAGGCATGTTCACTGTTGAAAGATGACTTTGTTGTTGTCTTCTTTTTATGTGTTTCTATAGATAGCACTCATTTTTTTTTTTTTTTGCTACCAAATGATATAGCATAGTTTTTAACATTCAGATATTTTTGTATTTTGCTTGTTAAGGCCTTTGTTTAGGACCTGGGTAAATATGAACTTTGAGGTTCCTAGGAAATAGGGTGGAAGTAATGGCATACCAATCATGTTTATTCTCCCTCTGAATTTGTTTTTTCATTCATTCAACAAATAGTATGTATCTAGCATGAGCCCAGTACTAGAAATTTAGCTGTAAACAAATAAAACAAAATCCTTGCCCTTATGGCACCAACATTCTGGTCGAGAATTTCTCACCCACCGTAACTTTTTCATTTGAAGTGTATACATGGCCTGAGAATGTAGCTGAGACTGGATATGTAAGGTGGGTGATAGCAACTTACATGCTTAGATATACCACAGAGTATAGCACAGAATAGCTATGAATTTCTGAGGAAGCAATGTGAGCTGACTGCAATATTCAGGAGCTTACATGGAATGTTCAGCCTTAGCAAAGACATTGAACAGACTGTGTAGAAACTCATTTAAGTTTGCAAAGTGACAAGGCCTGTCATTGTCTCTAGTCATCTGAAGGGCTGTGGAAGAAGGATTAATCATGGCTTGTAAGGTCTGGAGTTTTGTGAAATACGACTGGTATAGTTTGAAAAGAGAAACATGTTTTAGTTCACTGTATGGAAGGGCTCTGCAATAAAGCTGTCTCAAAATTCATTGGTAGCTTTAGAAAGTTGTGTCATTATCATCACCATCATTATTTTTCCTAGTAGAGTAGTACTTTAGTAGCTACTTATTGAATAACTAGTATATCCAGATAGTGTACTCTTGAGGGCTATAACAGCATTGTTTTTAACCTTCAAACCATCCTGTGAAGTCTCATTATTCCTGTTTCACAGATATGGAACCCGAGACTTAAAGACTTTGTGGGTTCTCCATTTTGACAGATGGTGGTGTAGAGAGATCGAAGCAGAACACGGGAGGAGGTGGACCATTATTCATCTTTCTATTGCATAATGTGAGTTTTAAATGGGAATATAAGAGCATTTAACTTGTATGCAGAAACACAGAAATTACATGGTTTGTATTTTGTAACTCACATATGCATATGTATTTTGATCTTAGCACAACAGTGGAAATGCTGTGCAGTCCATCTCAACAGTTTTTACTTCCCTCTTTGATAATGTACACATTCTACCGACATTCTATACTTTTGGCTTACTGATCAATAAGGAAGAATCAAAAGGAAAAAGAACTATGGGTTGTTCTGTCTTTCCCTTAACTTTTCATGTAATCATTTGCATTGTAGGTAGTTGGTTAATACAAGGAAAGAACATGAGTAAGAGGATATGATAGACTTCCTTGGTTGTTCTAGTTTCTTAGAATGCCACAGCCTTTTTCTTGCATTCAAAGCAAGTTCTAGTTTAAATGAAAAGTGTGACTTCTGCAGGCTATTAGTGCCTCTGCTTACTCAAGCATAGGTGTAAAACATACTTATCCTGGACTCAATTTAAGTCTCCCTGAACTTACACATATTGTAGATCTGTGAAAAAATCTGTGCTTGTAGAGCATGATGAAGGATATAGGTGAAAGGGGTGGTGGGGTGGGGTGCGATGTGGTGGGGACATACATTTTGTGCCTATCACCTCTATTCATGCATGTATGCTGCATTGTCCCATGGACTTGACTTACAAAATACAAGGTCAAAGATACAATCATTCTGAATTTAAGAGGGTGACTTTTAAACTAAGCTCAGAGCTTTTATCAGCACAGGACTTTGAGTATAAGATAAGTATTCTATAGAGGCTGTGTAGTGAGCATCACAAAAGCTATATGCTAATGGGACAGCAAGGGACTGTGGCAGACATGCATATTGTGTGCATCTCCTTTGCTCACACTCATGTTCCATTGGACTTCACTTATAAAACACAAATTCAAAGATAAAATTATTAAGAATTTTAAGATGGCAACAACAGAGATTCAACCAAGGTTAAGGCCCTTCTGTGTGTGTGGGTCCCTGTGTGACTGTATAGGTTATATGCCTGTGAAGTTGGTCCTGGCTTCTTCCCTCACATTTTTGATGCTTGGGATGGGATGACTCAAAAGTTGGGCTAAACTGGGTCTCTTGACTAGAGCCACCTACATGTGGCCTCTTTATATGAATTGGATTTCTGCCAGTGTGGTGGTTGGGTACCAAGCTGTGGAGTCCTTAGAGGGACCTTCCAGAGAACAAATATTCCAAAAGAATCAGGTGGAAATGGTTTGGCCTTTAATGACTTAATCTTGGATATCACATAGTATCACTTCTACTATACTCTGTTGGTAGAAGCAGTCAAAAGACTACTCTGATTTAAGGGGAGGGAACATAGAGCCTACTTACTGATGGAAAGAATATAAAAAATTTGAGACCATGTTTTAAGAACACTTTATTTTATTTTTATTTTTTATTTAAATTCAATTTAGTTAACATCTAGTATGTTATTAGTTTCAGGGGAGGATTTAGTGATTTATCAGTTGCATATAACACCCAGTACTCATTACATCAAGTGCCCTCCTTAATGCCCACCACCCAATTACCCTATCCCTTCACCCAGTGCCCCTCCAGCAAAACAAACTACTTTGGTGATAAAGGTGCTCAGCTGTTTTTATACTCTACTTTCTCTCTCCTCTCTATTCTACCACATAGTACTTTCTCTCTCATCTTCCTTTTTCCTTTCCTTTCCTCCTCCTCTTCCTTCTCCTTTTAAAATTCTCATTGCACCACACTTTTTCTCATTGTTGAGTAGGAAAAAAAATTAGAGAGTTGGAGAAACATGAAAGTGAGTGAGAAACTAAGAGAAAGGGAGAGAGAATGTTTGATTAGCCCATGTCTTTCTATTTAATTATGTGAGTTTATGGAAATACTTCAAAATTCCAGACACCTAGATTATCTCTATTCACTTCATCTCAGCTCTACCTTAATTTCAAGAAAGATGTGTTATTATACACATTCCCATTTCTTTCTATTTATTTCTCTTCTATTTGTCTTTGAATATTAGCACTTCTGCTGGTCCTGGTCTCATAGTCTCTGTACTTCATTTACCTGTCAATTCTGCTGCATTTCTTGACTCCTAGAATTCAAGCAACGTGGTTTCAAATATTCCATAATCAGCATTATATAAAAGAGATAGAAACTTATTCCAAGTAAACTGAAGCAAGATGTGGCTGCAAGAGGAATTTTGGCCTATAAATGTGAAAAAAACCTCGTTGTATATTCTAAGAGAATGCATTTGGCAAGAGCATAGACTTCAGTGGAAACTGATAGAGCTGGTTTGTATAAAGCATCTTTAACCCATCTGCCACTTGAATGATGGCTTCTGACTCAGTCTCCTTATTTCAAAGATACCAGTTGAGTATTGCCTTAAATCTCAAACAGCACTCATAAAACAGCACTTTGATTTGCTAAGTGGAACTAAATCAGAAACATGTAGACTTGGAATCACTCAGATTTACAAAATGATTGAGCAGTGTCAGGATAATGCCAAGTAAAACAATGTGATGAATTCTGAACAATATTTTCTCATATATGTAAAAGTACTTGATTCCAGGCTCTCCATAGTCAATGTCAAAGATACCCTGACCCTGATGGAATCCATGGCTTTAAGAAGGAACTATGTTATGGTATTTGTCCTGAAAGCCATTACTTCCCAAATGCCATAGACCTGGTTTATATTGTTTACTAGAAAAGTAAAAAGCAACAAAAGCACTTTATACATATTTTATAAGTATTGGTTGTTTTGGGCCAAGATAGTACAAACTAGTGTATTTTAAAACCGTATCCCACAAAGAACAACAGGCTAACAACTTAAAACTCAAATGAAATCATTTTATGGTAAGAAATTATCTTCCTTTTCCTTTATTTAGATAATTACAATGTTGTGTCCATATCATTTTGTATTCCACTTTTCCCCTGGATTATAACAGTGTGAAGAATATGGGCTTTGTAGCCAGTCAGATCTGGGTTTGAATCTAGGCTCTATCATGTATAGTCTCAATGGGCTTGGTTAAGTTGTTTATCCACTTTGGTGTTCAGTTTGTTTATTCATGAAATGAGAATTACAACTGACACACCGATATAACTTGGGTTCCACATGACTAGTCTCTTTGTAGTATCTTTTTTAAAAAATTATTTTTATTAACATATAATGTATTGTTTGCGCCAGGGGTACAGGTCTGTGAATCATCAGGCTTACACATTTCACAACCCTCACCATAGCCCATACCCTCCCTAATGTCCATAACCCAACCACCCTATCCCTACCTCACACTTTGTAATATCTTATTCAAAGCAATAGCTTTAGCAGAAAAATGTAACCAAATGTAATTAAGATATATAATTTTTAAAGTATGAGAAATTTATAAAACAAAAAATTTAATGGTTTTGTTTAATTTACATACAATAAATTTGCATATATTTAAAGCATAAAATGTAATCAATTTTACCATTCATATACACCCATGAAATCACCACAATCAAAATAACGAACACATCTCTATACCCCAAAAGTTTCCTCATACCCTTTTATAATACCTTCTTTCTGTTTCACTCAGGCTTCCCCATCCCTAGGCTACCACTGACCTGTTTTCTGTTATTATACATCAGATTGCACTTTAAAAGTCTGTTTTTTTTTTTAAATTTATTTATGTGTCAGAGAGAGAGGGAGAGACAGAGAGCGAACACAGGCAGACAGAGTTGCAGGCAGAGGCAGAGGGAGAAGCAGGCTCCCCGCCGAGCAAGGAGCCCGATGTGGGACTCGATCCCAGGACACTGGGATCATGACCTGAGCCGAAGGCAGCCGCTTAACCAACTGAGCCACCCAGGCGTCCCTAAAAGTTTTTTTATGTAAATAGAATCATACAGTATGTGCTGTTTTTTGTTGGTTTCTTTCAGCATAATTATTTTGAGATTCATCCATGTTATTGCACTTATTAATAATTCATTCCATTTTATTGTTGGATAATTGTTGTATCAGTATACCACAATTTGGTTATCCATTTTCTGTTGATGGGCATCTTTTTTTTCTTTCAGTTTTTAACTATCGTAAATGGAACCACTAATTATATTCTTGTGCAAGTCTTTCTATGGATATATGCATTTATTTCTCTGGAAAGGGTGTGTTTAACTTTTTAAGAAACTACCAAACTATTTTTTAAAAAAGATTTTATTTATTTCTTTGACTCAGGAAGAGAGAGATCACAAGTAGGCAGAGAGGCAGGCAGAGAGAGAGGGGGAACCAGGCTCCCTGCTGAGCAGAGAGCCTGATGCAGGGCTCGATCCCATGGACCCTGAGATCATAACCTGAGCCGAAGGCAGAGGCTTAACCCACTGAGCTACCCAGGCGCCCCCCAAACCATTTTTAATAGCGCTTGTAATCATTTTACTTTCCACTGCTATTGAATGGAAGTTTTAGTAGCTTCACATCCTTGGTATGATCAATCTTTGTATTTTAGCCATTCTGATTGAAAGACAGCAGTATTTAATTGTGGTTTTAGTTTTATTTCCCTAATGAAAAATGATGTTAGCATCATGTCCTGTGGTTATTTGTCATCAATATATCATCTTTGGAGAAGTGTATTTTCAAAAATTTTGCCCATTTAAAAAATTGAATTATTCATTTGTAATTGAGCTTTGAGAGTTCTTCATATATTCCCAATAAAAGTCCTTTATTAGATATGTGATTTACAGATCTTTTCTTCTGGTCTGTGGCTTGTCTTTTCATTCCCTATATTTGTGCTATATAGATATAACTGTGGTGTGCATACAATTTGGTACATAAGAAGAAAGAAGAGAGGGAAGAAAAAGGTTTTTTGTTTGTTTGTTTTAAACTGAAAATCACTTGTTTTCCATAGATGTAGTAACTTCAAATATGAGATAACACCTAAACCAATAAGGTTGTCTAAAAACTATAAAGTGATTTGAAAACTAAGAGGCCTGACCTTCATGACTTGATCCTACAAGCCAAAATATACCAGTTACTAACTTCTTTGGGCAAAAATGGGGGAGAGGGGACGTTCTTTTATAGTTTTTTTTTTTTTTAAGGTAGCTATTCTCAATTTCTTCATGAGATCGTCTTACATTTTAAAGGACTTTTGAGATCCAGGTTGGTTCTAGAGCTTTCTTAACGTGTTCTTGGGTAACATTTCCAGCTTCCTAGCTCACCTTAAGAATCCATCTGGAACCCAAAGGTGTCAGAATTAACTGAGTTCTGTGATCCTGGTTTTTGTTCAGACCCAGTTTAGAAAGCACTCTCAGGAGAATACTGACCTCATATTATGAGTTGGGAAGTATTTCTTCCTCCTCCATTTTCTGGAGGAGTCTATGAAAGATTGGTATTATTTCTTCCTAAATGCTTAATAGAGTTCACCATTAAAGCCATCTGGATCTTGTTTTTTCTTTGAGCAAAGTTGTAAATTATAAATTCAGTGTCTTTACTCATTATAGATTTATTCAAATTTTCTATTTCTTCCTGAGTCAATTTTGGTTATTTGTGCCTTTCTAGGAGTTTGTTCATCTAAGGTGTCTGATACATTGACATAAAACTGTTCAGAATACTACCTTACAATCTTTTATGTGTTCTTATACATTCCTAATTTTCGTGATTTGTCCTCTTTTTTTTTTTTTGTAATAGATCTTGCTAAAATTTGAAAAACTTTGTTTTTATTTTTTCTTTTCTGAGAAGCATATTTTTGGTTTCATTTATTTTTTACTTTTGCCTTTTTAACTTCTATTTAATTGATTTACAACCTACTATTTATTATTTCCTTTCCTTTCTTTGCTGTGGGTTGAATTTACTCTTCATTTTCTACGTTCTTAAGGTGGAAGTTCGGGTTATTGATTTGAGATATTTTTCTAGCAGAGGCATTTAAAGTTGTAAATTCCCCTCTAAATACTGCTTAGCTGAAAATGGATAAATTTATTGCTGGCTATTTTTTATTTCAGAAGTTTTAAATCTTGATCTGGCAGAGACTATCCAGATATTTGTTCTGTTTGGACATTG
Source organism: Mellivora capensis (assembly GCA_004024625.1). Classification (NCBI taxonomy): domain Eukaryota; kingdom Metazoa; phylum Chordata; class Mammalia; order Carnivora; family Mustelidae; genus Mellivora; species Mellivora capensis. Next base: position 22,454 of record PISX010013812.1, on the reverse strand, counting down.
GGGTTGAATATTTACTGCCCTGCCAAAACTACAGTCTTTAGGAGCATATACACTTTTTCTGGGAATTTTGTTTTGTTCTAAACATTTGTCCTTCAGAGAAAGTCTTACAAAACCATTTCCCCAGTTGTCTGCCTCTATCTATTAACTTTGTACTCTGCATTTGTGGTTTTCTGTGACTTATTTCCTTAGTTTTGTTGTTTTCCACACCCATTTGAAGCTGAAGAGAGGTGAGGATGCCAGGGATCTAGTGTTCCAAATGATGAAAAGAACTGGAAGTTAGAATGTTTGAATTTTGTTCCCCCTTCACTACTCATCAGAGTCAGACATGTATTTTGGATAAGTGGGGTGATGTGATTTCAGAGGTGTCAGGAAGACAGTCTTCATGCCTTCATTCTTCCCACACACCTTTGTTTAGTTGATGCTCATTTACTCTTCACTCCTTGGCTTGCTTATTTCTTCTAGAATTCTCTGGTCCTTTGCACTTGGTTAGACCTTCCCTCTTAAAACATTGTGTCTTATATCATAGTAAACCATACTTTAGTATAACTACTTGTTTATTTATCTGTTATCCGTGTTTTCTGAGGATAGGGCTCATCAATCTGGCTCACATTGTATACAGTACCTGGAAATATTGGGTACTCATGTGGAATTTAAAAAATCAATTTCTGAAACTTAACAGTTATAGCTTTATTCCTTTGTATGTTATTTAAAACTAACATATAATTACTATTATTATTTGTTTCAGGGGTTATAGGTCTGTGATTGAACAGTCTTACACAATTCACAGCACTCACCATAGCACATATCCTCCCCAATGTCTGTCATACAGCCACCCCAACCCTCCCACCCCCCTCCACTCCAGCAACCCTCAGTTTGTTTCCTGGGATTGGAAGTCTCTTATGGTTTGTCTCCCTTTGTATGTTTTTTACTCATCAATTTGCTTTTCAGATCCTTTCCTGAAATCAGGCTTTGTTAGGAGAGTCCTTGGGATAACTTGAGGCAGTACTGAAAGAGAACTGGGCACAGAAGGGGCACATTAAAGCTCCACTTGCCTCTGAGCTTAACACGGTTTACTGGAATTCTTGTTTTTTTGATGAACTTGTAATATTTTTATGTTATCTTGCATGATGAAATGGAAAGCATGTGTGTTTAATTTGTTTATATCTCGCAAAATTAAGCTGGTCATCTTGTTGCACCTGGGAGAAATATGTTCAGATTTAAAATGATCTAATAAACTGAGAAAAAGGGAAGATATAAAAAGAAGGAAATTTTACTTTGCAGTGATTACTTTAGAAAACAAGTAGATCAGATATGGTGTCATGTTCTAAGAATAGTGTAATGTCTGTAATATGCTTTAAGTGTGAGAATAGTAAAGAAGGGTAAGACTTGCTAAAGTTTACAAGGAACTTTTCTCTAATCATACTCTGTTTTTTGAAGATTTTATTTATGTACTTATTTGAAAGAAAGAGAGAGAGAGCGCCTGATCAGGGGGAGGGGTAGACAGACAGGGAGAAACAGACCCTCCACTGAGTAGGGATCCTGATCCCAGGACTTGATCTAGCAGGGCTTGATCCCAGGACTTGATCCTAGAACTCGATCCCAGGACCCTGGGATCATGACCTGAGGTGAGATGCTTAAACAACTGAGCTACTCAGGTGTCCCTCTAATCATACTTTTTCTAAAGAGAGCTATAATTCTATATTTTAAACCTAAAATTACTACATTTTTATGTATATGGAAGACTTGACACAACTTTTTTTCTTGACTTAAAATAATTTTAAGTAAGAAATTCTGGAAATAAATAATAACACTTCACATTTGTATGTCACCTTAAATTTCTTTTGGTTGATAAGGTATAATTTAAGAAAAATAGTACCTGTACTTGCTTTATGATCTGCAGAACATTTTCTTTAAAAATTATGAAAAGTTCATTCAATTGGAGAAAATTATACAACATACTGTGTATATATTTAGTATGTCATAAATATAAAATATAAGGTCCCTTCTTCCCATGTTTCCCAATTCTGCTTCCCTGGAATTGATACCATTAATAGTTGTATAAACTTCCAGACATTTTTTCTGTTCACATATAAATATATATATGTGTATATATATATAACATTTATAGCAATAGTATGTTAAAAAACAAAATTCAGCTGAGTAAATTTGAAGATCTAATTGGTTTTTATTAAATGATTCAGGAATTGGGCAGCATCCCATCCAGCAGCTAGAGGAGATCTTTGAAGAGATGCACAAAATGAAAGATTTTTATAGGAAGGAGGGTGGGGCAAAGGAAATTATTAGCAAATGAAAAGGGTTGGGGGTGCCTGGGTGGCTCAGTGGGTTGAAGCCTCTGCCTTCGGCTCAGGTCATGGTCCCGGGGTCCTGGGATCAAGCCCCACATCGGGCTCTCTGCTCGGCAGGAGCCTGCTTCCACCTCTCTCTCTCTGCCTGCCTCTCTGTCTATCAAATAAATAAATAAGATCTTTAAAAAAAAAGATTTGAATACAATATTCTCTCTTTAAAAAAAAAATGAAAAGGGTTGTTTCAGGCAAGGTCACTTTCCCTTAGCAGAGGAAGCAGGAGGTCAGATAACCTTAGCACAGAAAATTCTGACTGACTAGTTAAGACAAATTTCTGGAGGATGTCAAAACTGCAGTTAGATTAGGTATTAACCCCTGGTTTGGTGACTTAGCCTAAGTGATGTCATTTTGAGCATGTGATTTTCTTTTTAAAGGTATAGATACAGATATAAAATATCTATCTATCTATCTATCTATATCATATATATATACAGATATAAAATCTCTCTCTATATATCTTATATACAACTTAGGTATTTTAATGTATAACCTATGCATGTATTTTTATGAATTTATGATGGTATTTCTGATTGATAGTTTATTAGCACTAGAATAACTAGAGTAAAAGTTAGTCACATTTTAAATGTTAGAGGCAAATTTCCTACCTAAAAGTTTTCTATTTCCTCCAACTCTATATATGAATATCCTGTTTCCCAAATCCTTGCCAGCATGGATATTATCAATCTCTTTAATTCTTGCCAAGCTGAAAAGTGGTACCTCCCTGTTTAGTTTGCAATTTCCTGATCCTCAGTGTGGTTGAGCATCTTGTAGTGTATGTGTGTGTGTGTGTGTGTGTGTGTGTGAATTGCCTATTTAGGCCTTGCCATTTTTTCTTCCTCTGTGTTATTTGTATTTTTATACTGATTTGTAGAAGTTTTTGACTTATTAGGGATATTGCCATTTTAAATATTTGTTATAAATATTTTCCCTCAGTTTAACATTTCTCTTTTAACTTTGTTAAGAGTGTGTCTTACAAAACAATTCATTTGTATTTTGTCAAATCTTTAAGATTTTCACATGTATTCTCATACAATCTTTAAACCAAATCAATGAAGGTAAGAATTATTATTATCACTGTACAGATGAACTAGCATAGAGCTTAAATTACTGGTCCAAGAAGGAAGGGATTCATATCTAAGACTACATTGCTAGAATTAGCACACCAGGATAAGGGAAACTAGAAAATAGGAGAAGTGGCTAAGGAGCCACCCAACAAAGGATGTTCCCTTCCAAACTGACTTTTCCTTATGGCTCAGCCATTGGTCAGTAGTCTTTAAGGAGACTGTGCCTAAAGCAGAAGTTAACAGTTTGCAATGGCCTCTAGGTGGTTCTAGTATTATGAGGTGTTTGTAGCTCCTTTGGCTTAGCTTTGACACCCATTTTCCTTCCCCACCTCTCCTTGCCAACTTTGTTTTATGGCTCTCTTGGCTTAGGTATTGGTTATTAATTTTACTTACTTCATGACTTTTGGCTATGATCACTGGCTATGCCTATGGACAGATTACTGGCTGCAATCTCAGTAGATCTCCCAGTTCCAGATTTAGAATTTTGGCCCTGGTTGAAGGTCATGGTGATGATACTGGGCTCCTAAGCCTTTGTATCAGTGAACAACAGAGAGCTGGAGAGTTGGGGAAAATGCAACAGAAAAAAAACTATCTAAAATGCCTAAAAATAAAATGCCCTCAAAATTTTAATGAGAAACTTCAGCTACTAAATAGCAAATATCTGTGAGGAATTAGGGGTAGGTTGGAAGAATGGTACATTTCAGTCTTCTTTCTGACTGGAAAGAACTAGTTACAGGCAGTTTAGTTATGCACAGAAGACTTACCGATAGGGATTTTGGTGGCAAATTGATAGAAATCTTGGAGAAGTTTCTGCCCATTTCCCCCTACCCCTCCCACTACCACCAGCAGCTTACTATAAGCATATACAATCACTATCTCATACCCAACCATGGGGAAAAGCCACATTTTCCTCTCATACTTCTTAGCAGATGGAAATTTCTGTAAGTTATTCTTTTTATTAACAAATGCTTCTATTTTTGAAAAAGATTTTATTTATTTGAGAGAGAGAGAGAGAGAGAGAGAGAGCATGTGCTTGAGCGGGGGAGGGGGAGAGGAGGGCAGAGGGAGAGGAAGAAACAGACTCCCTGCTGCCTTCTCTGAGTTCCTGGATTATTTGTCATCTGTACTTATCACCAGATGCTTAGGTACCTTTAGTTCTTTCTTGTTACCCATGTTTGGATTATTTTCATTTATCTATCTATTTATCTATTACTTTCAGAAACGTCTTTATTGTCTGTTTCTTTAGACACTTATCTGCATGTATTTCAATATAGTTTGCATATCTTTTTATTTTATTTTATTATTTTTTTCGTGATAAGTGTACTCTTTAATTCCCATCACCCATTGCACCCATTACCCCTTCCACCCACCCACTTCCCCTTTGGTAACCATCAGTTTGTTCTCTATAGCTAAGTCTTTTTCTTGATTTGTCTCTCTCTTTTTTTCCCCTTTGCTCATTTGTTTTGTTTCCTAAATTCCACATATGAGTGAAATCATGTGGTATTTGACTTTCACTGACTGACTTATTTCACTTAGCATTAATACTGTCTAGCTCCATCCACATCATTGAAAATGGCAAGATTTCATTCATTTTGATGGCTGAGTAATATTCCATTATGTAGATACCATACCCCATCTTCTTTATCCGTTCCTCTATTGTTGAACATTTGGGCTGCTTCCATAATTTGGCTATTATAAATAATACTGCTCTAAACATAGGTGTGCATGTATCCCTTTGGATTAGTGTTTTTGTATTTTTTTGGTAAATATGCAGTAGTGCAATTATTGGATCATTTAGTAGTTCTATTTTTAACTTTTTGAAGAATCTCCATGCTGTTTTTCCACATTGGCTGCACCAGTTTGCATTCCCCAAATGTTTGCATTTTCTGTAGAGTTTTAAACACACTAGCTCAAACTTTGAAATTCACTATTGACTTTAAACCTAAAAAATATAACTCCCAATATATGTCACAAGGACATTTATTTATGTCCATATTATCATTTTATTATATCTTTTATGCTTTATTTCTTCTATTTTACTGTATTTGCAATTGTCTTTCTTTTGGGATGATCCTTCCTTTTTATCCATAGGTTTTTTGGGGGGGAGTAGGTAGGGGATTTATACTTTATTATTGACTTTTTGGGTATTTTTCTAATTTTGTTTTTGTTAGGCAAAACTATCTTTTCAATATATTTTTGACTTGGAATTTTTCTCATATAATTTCTCTAAGCTTTCATTTTTAGAATATCTGTGTGGGATTCTATCTTGTTCAATATTTTAATGTATATTGAAATCTATGAAGTGTTCGTGGTTTATTATATTACTTTTCTTTTTACCTCTTATGTATGTCTCCACAAGTAGACTAAATTTTTTAAGGACAGGACCATATCTGTAGCACCAGCTCCTGGCTTAGTACCTTTGGCTAAGAATGGTCCCTTTAGTGAAAAGTCTTGTGAAAAGTGCTGTGCCCAAATTTAAAAGTTACAAACTACTCTTCTTGCTTATCTTATTGTATCCAGTTTCTTTTCCCCTTTCTTAAAATTGTAACTTAGAATTGTTAAGTTCAGATACTGAAGAATGACATAGGAGTTTTTTGTTCCCAGAAAATAGTCTGCCTACATAGAGATGCTGATTTGTTTGAGTGGACATGTTAGTGTTTTCGTTTAAACAAAAGTGGGGTTGTGGGGGGGGCGAAGAAAGAGAAAAGAAATGTACTGCTCTCTGTATTAATCTTTATCATCACCATAGTAAAGCACTGGTAGATACTTGAAAATGTTTACGATCATCAAGACACTGTCCTTTCTTGATGCCAATGAGAATGAAGAAGATCCATAAAAAGAATAGGTAAAGGAGAAGATTTTAAGTTTAAAAGCAGGGAAGGAATTTATTTTAGATACACATTTATTTACACCTTTACACATCTGTGATCCTGAGAAAGAAGAGTTTACCACAGTTCCTTATGGTATAATGGAAGACTTCAATTTTGAAAAAATACTCTGAGTAAGGAATCATATGAGACTCTTGCTGCAGTCATTGTGTAGTTCTGCAGTTGAACCTTGAATAATGGCATTTATTAATATTAAACAGGGATTGGCAACCTGTGGCCCATGGGCCAAATTCAGCCTGCTGACAGTTTTCTTTTGCATGATTTGAGGGCAAAGAATGGCTTTTACATTTTTAAGTGGTTTTAAAAATCACAATATTATTTCACAACATGCGAGAAGTATTTGAAATCCAAATTTCATTATGCATAAGTTGGCACAAAGCCATGTTCATTCATTGCACATTGTCTCTGTTTGTCTTTATGCTACAGTGGCAAAGTTGAGTACTTGTGGCATAACCCTCATGGCCCATAATGCCTAAAATAGTTGCTAAGTTGCTATCTTGCCCTTTATAGAAAAAGTTGCTTTATACTTCTGGTATAAAACAAGATAGGAGATAAAAAAAAAAAAGAAGTCAGGGGAAGATATGAGGATAGTTGATAGAGGCAGAATTCCTTTCCTGCTACTTTTTATTCCTTCCCTCACCCCCAGGGAGCTCTATCTCTTCTTTCCTTGCATGTACCCCTACTGCACTCCACCTTCATATTCACAGACACATATATATTGTGAAAAAAGAAAAACAAACTCATTTTTATGAGAGTTTGGTTTATGATTGCTCTTAATTATTAAAATTATATTTTCCCTTATTGTTTTAAATCTGGAGTTTGGACCATCTGGGAACAAAAACTGGGGACCTCAGTACGTAGGTTCTCCATTTGGCAACAGCAAATAGTAGTGCTAAGACCAGTCAAGAGGAGTGAGACTGAAAATGAAGCTTTGTTGGCCTGTCTTGGGAAATTCAAACCAGATCTGACGGTTGGAGCACCATTTTTGACCATTGTGCTGGGAAGCATGTTTTGTTCCACTGTATAGAAAACATTTAGGGGTTAAACCCCTACCATTCAATTTTTTTTGTGGGGGAACAACAACACAAAACTAGGGGCTCAGTTTGGAGGAAACGCTGAAACTGATTCAAACAAGATTTCATTAACTAATTTGGGGAACATTTGGAGCTGTTCTGAGCTATACAATTACTTCTTTTCTCATCTCCATTGGCACTCTGAGAATCAGATCACCTGGGGAAAGCAGATTTAAAAAATTCCAGATGGTGTGTGCGATGCTCCAGCTGTGGAGAATCTCTCCCAGTCAGGCAATCTGCTTTTCTGCCGGAACCCTCTAAAACTGTGCTGCCCATTTGTCATGCTTCTCCAATTGCAGCCTTCTGGATAGCTTCTCTTTGCCTTGTCTGACTCTTCCTTTCCAGTTTTTATCATCCCCCTCCATGAGCTAATGTAGTAACCTCTCTTCATTGGCTATAAATCCATAGAAGAACCTGATATAAAATATGGTTTTGTGAAGGATAATTGGAAAACATCTGTTTTTTTACCCATAAGTTTCAGTGTTCACTTGTCTCATATGACGACGTGACTGTTTGTGCATGTGTGAAAAAGAAAAGAAACAGGAAGAGGGGTGGGAAAGGCTAGCATGAGGGTGAGCAAAAAAGAATTCATGCATCTGCTTTTGTAGCCAGCTGGACAAAATAAGTTCATCTCCATGTCAGCTAGATTAGAATCCCAGGTTAATGTTGAGAAAAGTCAGTCTCACTGACTTGAATGACCTTGATGTGGCTACCAAAGAAGTGATTGCTTTTGGGTTGGTCCTGGTTATTGTTTTGAGGATAAGTTTTGTCTGCAGTTATTCCTAGCTTATGGTGACAAGGCTTGAAAGCTTATGGACAGCTTTTGGTCTTCAGAGTGTTCAGATGGGGTTTCCTTGGAAGTTGAACACTGTGGGGAGGTGAAAAGAAGAAGCAGATAACAGAAGACACTCCATACTTGTTCTTGTTGGGTCTTTTCATAGTAGATATGCCTTTCCTATCTGTAGAATATTAAGTGAGTAAATTTTGGAACTTTTCATTTTAGCTCTTATAGTCTATAATTGGATTCATGTAAGGTGTATGGGTCATTGAATTTCATTTTACTTGGTATTTGGTACCTTTTAAAATCCAGATGGAAAATTACATAATTCATCAGGAACTAAATTTTTTTCATATTGTCACTTGAAAAATTGAATAAATTTTATTTATTATAAAATGCAAAGATCTGAACTGTACAATTTGATTGATTTTGATAAAAGTATGCACCTATGTAATCACCTTAAACAGGATCTAGAACATTTCTATCATCCAGAAAGTCCCCTACTGTCCCTTTCCAGTCCATCCACGTCTCATAAGGCAAATACATATTGATTTTATAGATTATTTTGCTTGTTCTTGAACTTTGTGTCTACTATTTAGTGTCTAGGTTTTTTATTGTGTTATGTTAGTCACTATACAGTATATTATTAGTTTTTCATGTAGTGTTCCAAGATTCATTGTTTATGTATAATACCCAGTGCTCCATGCAATACATGCCCTCCTTAATACCCATCACCAGGCTTGCCCATTCCCCACCTCCTTACCTTCTAAAACCCTCAGTTTGTTTCTCGGAGTCCATAGTCTCTCATGGTTTGTCTCCCCATCCGATTTCCTCCCCTTCACTTTTCCTTTCCTTCTCCTAATGTCCTCCTTGTTATTCCTTATGTTCCACATATAGATGAAACCATATGATAATTAACTTGCTCTGGTTGACTTATTTCACTTAGCATATTCTCCTCCAGTTCTGTCCATGTTGATGCAAAAGTTGGGGATTCATCCTTTTTGATGGTTGAGTAATATTCCACTGTATATATAGACCACATCTACTTTATCCATTTGTCTGTTGAAGGGCATCTTGGCTCTTTCCACAGTTTGGCTATTGTGGACATTGCTGCTATGAACATTGGGGTACATATGGCCCGTCTTTCCACTACCTATGTATTTTTGAGGTAGAGACCCAGTAGTACAATTGCAGGGTCATAGGGTAGCTCTATTTTTAATTTTTTAAGGAATCTCCACACTGTTTTCCAAGGTGGCTGCATCAACTTGAATTCCCACCAACAGTGTAAGAGGGTTCCCCTTTCTCCACATCCTTTCCAACACATGTTGTTTCTTTCCTTGTTAATTTTTGCCATCCTAACTGGCGTAAGGTGGTATCTCAATGTGGTTTTGATTTGAATTTCCCTGATGGCTAATGACGATGAACATTTTTTCATGTGTCTGCTAACCATTTGTATGTCTTCTTTGGAGAAGTGTCTGTTCATGTCTTCTGCCCATTTTTTGACTTGATTATCTGTTTTTTGGGTGTTGAGTTTGAGGAGTTCTTCATAGATCTTAGATATCAGCCTTTTGTCTGTAGTGTCATTTGTGAATATCTTCTCCCATTCCATGGGTTGCCTCTTTGTTTTGTTGACTGTTTCCATTGCTGTGCAGAAGTTTTTTATCTTGATGAAGTCCCAAAGGGTCATTTTCACTCTGGTATCCCTTCCCTTTGGAGACGTGTCTTGAAAGAAGTTGCTGTGGTCAATGTCAAAGAGTTTACTGCCTATGTTCTCCTCTAGGATTTTGATGGATTCCTGTTTCACATTGAGGTCTTTCATCCATTTTGAGTGTCTAAATTTTAAACTTAGTGTAATGTTTCCAATACTCATCTTTGTTTTTTTTTTTCTTTTTAAGATTTTATTTATTTATTTAGAGCATGGAGAGGGGTAGCGAGATAAAGAATCACAAACAGACTCCACACTGAGTGCAGAGCCCACTCGGGGCTCAGTCCTATGAACCTGAGATCACGACCTGAGCCAAAACCTTACTGAGCTACCCAGGTGCCCCCCCAAATAGTTATTTTTGTTATATGTATCAGTAGTTCATTAAAAATTTTTTTGGATCACAAGATAGCAAGGTGGCAGATGAAAGCTGAGCAGCCAGATAGCAAGGAGAAGAAACCTAAAGCCAAGAAGGCTGATGCTAGAGGCAAGGTTAAGAAGGGTAATATCAAGGCTGAAATACCAAAGAAGGACCCTGCAACTAATAGTCTGACCTAGTCAGAAGAATTGGTAGATATTCCCACTCAGCTATGTATTACAAAAAGGCCATGTACAAGAGGAAGTATTCAGCAGCAAAATCCAGGGTTGAAAGGAAAAAGAAGGTTCTTGATATTGTCATAAAACCAGTTGGTGGGGGCGCCTGGGTGGCTCAGTGGGTTAAAGCCTCTGCCTTCGGCTCGGGTCATGGTCCCAGGGTCCTGGGATCGAGCCCCGCATCGGGCTCTCTGCTTGGCAGGGAGCCTGCTTCTTCCTCTCTCTCTGCCTGCCTCTCTGCCTGCCTCTCTGCCTACTTGTGATTTCTGTCTGTCAAATAAATAGAATCTTAAAACAAAACAAAACAAAAAATGAGATATGGCAAAACTTTTCAGTCAGCATATGAAAAAACTGCAAGCTAGCATCACTCCTGGGACCATTTTGATTATCTTCACTGGACACCAGAGAAGCGACAGGGTTTTCCTGAAGCAACTGAGTAGTGGCTTACTACTTCTGACTGGATTGCTGGCCCTCAGTCGAGTTCCTCTGCATAGAATACACCAGAAATTTGTTATTGCCAATCCATCAAAATTGAGATCAGTGCAAAAATCCCAAAACATCTCACTTATGCTTACTTCAGGAAGAAGCTGCATAAATCCAGACACCAGGAAGGTGAGATTTTTGACATAGAGAAGGAGAAATATGAGATTACAGAACAGTGCAAGGTTGATCAGAAAGCTGTGGACTCGCAAATTCTGCTAAAAATCAAAACTGTTCCTCAGCTTCAGAGCTATTTCTGCTCTGTGTTTTCTCTCACAAATGGAGTTTATCTTTACAAATTGGTGTTCCAGATTTCTTTCAAAGAACCTAATTAGATAACTGATCCATTTCAAATAATAAATAATAAATAAGTAAAATAAATTCTGAGTTGTTTTCCACTGTATGAGTATCCCACAATCTGTTTATGCTTTCTCCTGTTAGTGAACTTATTACTCAGTTTTATAAAACTCAACTCTGTTCTGTAGAGCAGAAAGTTTTAATTATGGTAAGTCCAGTTTATCAAAATTTTCTTTTATACTTAATGTTCTTGGTGTTATGTCTAAGAAATCCTTGTCAACTCAACAAGCCTACAAAAATTTTCTTTAATTTTTTCTTCTAGACATTTTATAGTTTTGCTTTTACACTGAGGCTTTCACATTAGTTAGTTGTGTCAGGGAGAGATTAATATTCATTTTTTTCATATGTTTATCCATTTATCCTAGCAGCATTTGTTGAAAATACCATCTTTTCCCATTAATACAGTTGAGGATTTGGGCTATTTTGTCTGTAAGTTTCTTTTTTTGTAATGTCGTTTTCAGATTTTGGTATCAGGGTTAAGCTGACTTAAAAAGCGGAAACTTTCTTTTCTCTTTTATTTTCCAGAAGTGTTTATGTAACATTGATATTAAGTCTCCTTAAAGATTGATAGAACTTTCCAGTGAACTCAGGTGGGCGTGGAGTTTTATTTATGTGAAATTTTTATTATAGTTTCTTTCACACATATAGGGCCTATTCAGATTTTGTATTTCTTCATAAGTTTTTGTCTTATTTATTTATTTAATTAATTTGACAGCGAGAGAGAGAGACAGCAAGAGAGGAAACACAAATGGCGGGGGGAGTGGGAGAGGGAGAAGTAGGCCTCCTGCTGAGCAGGAAGTCCAACACTGGGCTGGGGCTTGATCTCAGGACCTGGGATCATGACTTGAGCCAAAAGCAGACACTTAACCACTGAGCCACCCAGGTGCCCCAATTTTTGTCTTTTTTAAAAAAGAGTTGCCCATTTTTTTTAAGTTGAATTTATTTTCATAGAGTTGTTCATAATATTACATTATTATCTTTATAATGTCTGTGGGATCTGTAGTGATGCTTCTCTGTTATTCCTGATATTGTTTATTTGTGATTTTCTTGGTTTTTTTTTCTTAATTTTTTTGCTAGGTGTTTGTTAATTTAATTAATACTTTAAAAGAAAAAGTGTTGGCTTCATCGATTTTCTCTGCTGATTTCTACTCTGATCTTTATTATTATTCCTTTCTTATGACTTACTTTGGATTTAATTTGTTCTTTATCTAGCTTCTTAAGTTGGAAACTTAGGTAATTGATATTACATCTTGCTATTTTCTCTAATGTGTGAATTTAAAACTAAATTCCTCCTTTAAACATTGTTTCGTCTGTGTTCCATGAATTTTGGTAAGTTACTATTTTTTTAGTTTGAAGTATTTTCTAATTTCTCTTGTGATTTTTCCTTGGCCATGGGCTATTTAGAAAAGATTCAATTTCCAGATACTAGGAGATTTTCTAATTATCTCATTATTTTTGATTTGTAATTTAATTTAATTTCCACAGATATGTGGAAAGTTCAGGATGTTTCTCAAGCTCGTCTAACTTGTCAGGACTTAAATTTCAAACTCCATTTCTCTTCTGGATCTTATTAAAACTTGGTTTCATACTTTGTTAGGATGCATCTAGAGTAGGTCTTACACTAAGGCTTGGTCGTTACTCCTGTGGTGTGGCTTTCTACTGTTTCAACTGAATGCCAATGATGTTATCAAAGTATTAGCAGGATCTCTCCACTCTGAAGGGACCAGGAATTTGCTAGCAGTGCTTGTCTTCTAATATCTCTATTTTCCTCTCAACTCTACATTAACTGCTATCCGGTAAACTCTCATGGTCTCACTCGGAACACGTATAGCCTTGTCCTCAGGGATTTATATAGGACCTCCCACAGGACTCCCGGGGCCTTCTCTGCACAGCCACCTTTTTCTGTTACCTTGTGTCATAGATTACAGCTACTTCAACCAACCCGAACTCTGATTTCTGCCTCCTCATATCAGTGGGATCACCTCGACCAGCTCAGGCTCTAGCTTCCTCTGTATTACAGTTGGAAAAGTATATCCAGTTAGAGAGTTAGGTGATCCTGGGCTCACTCACCTCATGAGTTTCCATTCTCTCAAGGGTTGCAGTTATGTGCTATCTGTTGTTCTCTGATAAATTTGTCTTAAATGGTTTGTTCAGATTTGTAGTTTATTTCAGGAGGGCTGATTTAGTACCAGTTACTTCAACATAGTTGGAAGTAGAATTCTAAGTCTACCATTTTCCTCTGTGCTTTCTGTTTCTCCTGCCTTTCCCCCCTCCTAGTTTTCTCCTTTCCTGTTTACTTTTGAGTTAATCAAATTTTTAATGTTTTGTTTTAGTTATTTTAATGACTTTTTAGCTTAACTTCTGTATTATTTTTAAGTAGTTGTATTAAAGATTACAGTATTGATCTTTAACTTACCATATTATGCTTAGAATTAATGTAGTATTGGGACACCTTCGTGGCTCAGTCATTTAAATGTCTGCCTTTAGTTCAGGTCATGATTCCAGGGTCCCGAGATCGAGTCCTGCATTAGGCTCCTTGCTCAGCAGGGAGACTTCTCCCTCTGCCTGCTTCTCTCCCTGCTTGTGTTCCTGCTTGTTCTCTCCCTCTCTGACAAATAATTAAATAAAACCTTAAAAAAAAGAATTAATATAATACTAACTGCAGTAAAACTTGAATAACACTGTAATTCCACTTAGACACCCCATCCTTTGTGATATTGTTTTATATATTTTATATCTATGAGTACTATAATCCCCACAATACAATATTCTGCTTTTTTCATTAAATAGTAAGTTTTCTTATTGTGGAAAAAAACATACAAAATTTATCATAATTATTTTTAAGTGTATAGTTCAGGAGTGTTAAGTATACACAGTCAGTTGTTGTTTCAAGAAATGAATAGAAATTGCAAAATATAATCTGTTGGGGTGCCTGGGTGGCTCAGTCGTTAAGCATCTGCCTTTGGCTCAGGTCATGGTCCCAGGCTCCTGGTATCAGGCCCTGTATCAGGCTCCCTGCTTGGTGGGAAGCCTGCTTCTCCCTCTCCCTCTCCCCCTGCTTGTGTTCCCTTTCTCTCAGTCTCTCTCTCTCTCTGTCAAATAAATAAATAAATAAAATCTTTAAAAAAATATATCATCTATTAAGATTATCCACATATTTACTATATCCAGTCTCCCCCCCCTTTTTTTAAAGAGGGAGTGAGTGATGGGAGGGGCCAGAGGGAAAGGTAGAGAGAACATTAAGCAGAGTCCCCACCCAGTGCAGAGCCTGACATGAGGCTCCATCTCATAACCCTGAGATCATGACCTGAGTCAAAATCAAGAGTCAGAATCTTAATTGACTGAACCATCCATGTGCCCCTCCAGTCTGCTCTTTTTCTCCTTATATGTGTAGAGTCCCATCTGATGTCATTTCTCTTCAGCCAAAGAACTTTTCAAGTTTGTGACTTTTGGGGGGATGGTTCCAATCTTTTGTTAATCCCATCTATTGAATTTTTTATTTCAGATATTGCAGATTTCATTTCTAGGGTTTTCATTTGGTTCTTGTGCAAGGTTTCTATTTTTCTTTTCTTTTTTTTTAAAAAGATTTTATTTATTTATTTGACAGACAGAGATCACAAGGAGGCAGAGAGGCAGGCAGAGAGAGAGAGAGGAGGAATCAGGCTCCCTGCTGAGCAGAGAGCCCAATGTGGGGCTTGATCCCAGGACTCTGAGATCATGACCCGAGCCGAAGGCAGAGGCTTAACTCCCTTAGCCACCCAGATGCCCCAAGGTTTCTATTTTTCTACTTAAGTGTTCCATCTTCGTATCCATTATGATCATCTTTTCTTTTAGACCTCGATTATATCTATAATAGCAGCTTTAAGATACTTGTCTGCAAACAGTATGGAGGCTCTTCAAAAATTAAAACTAGAATTACCATATTATCCAGTAATTCCACTACTTGGTACTTACCCAAAGAAGGTGAAAACACTAATTTGAAAAGATATATGCACCCCATGTTTTATTGCAGCATTATTTATAATACCCAAGGTATGGAAACTACCCAAATGTCCATCAGTAGATGAATGGATAAAGAAGATGTGGTATGCACACACAAACACGCACACACGATGGAATATTACTCAGTCATAGAAAAGAATGAAATCTTGTCATTTGCAATAACATGGATGGATCTAGAGGGTATAATGCTAAGTGAATTAAGTCTATCAGAATAAGACAAATACTGTATTATTTCACGCATGTGGAATTTAAGAAACAAACTAAACAAAGAAAAAGAGTGACAAGCAAAAAAATGGAGTCTTGGAGTGCCTGGGTGGCTCAGTTTTTTAAGCATCTGCCTTTGGCTCAGTTCATGATCTCAGGGTCCTGGCATCAAGCCCCACATCAGGCTCCCTGCTCGGCAGGAAGTATGCTTCTTCTTCTCCCTATGCCCCTTCCCCCAGCTCATGCTCTCTTTTTCTAATAAATAAAAGGTAAATAAAATGGACCCTTAAATATAAAGAACAAACTGGTGGTTTCCAGAGGGGAGGTGGGTGGGGGAATGGGTGAAATAGGTGAAGGGGATTAAGAGTATGCTTATCCTAATGCACAATGAGTAATGTATAGAATTGTTGAATCATTATATTGTACACCTAGAACTAATATAACATTATATGTTAATTATACTGGAATTAAAAAATAAATAAAATTTAAAATTACTTACTGCTAATTCCAACATCTGCATTATTTTGGGGTTTCTAGTGACTACTTTTTCTTTTGACTCTGGGTCACATTTTCCTATTTCCATGTCTAGTATGTTTCTGATTGTGTCTGGGCATTATGTTTGATACAGACAGAGAATCTGGATTTTGTTCTCTTTCCCTGGAGCGTGCTTTTTTTTTTTTTTTTTAAAATTCAAGCAGACAGTTCAATTATTGGTTGGTCACCTTGAACTAATGTAGGCTTCATTTTACACTTTGATAGGGCAGATATGTTTTAGTTTCTCTTTTAGTCTTAGGGTGAGACATAGACTTTATTCCTTGGCATTACTTCTTTCTGCAGTTTTACTGGAGAGTCCAGATTTCTGTCAAGCCTCTTTAATTTGGCATAATTCAAACTCAAAACACTTTTCCCCTGGATTGGGCAGCAGCTGAAATCTTTGCTCAGCCTTTTCAGCTTTCCAGCTGTTGCTTTCCAGCGGAGATTTTGGAGGGTCACAGTGCTGTGGTAAGTTTATGCTCAGATTTTGTAGGTAGATTATAATTCTCATCTTAGAAATTATTCAGAGTTTTGGGAGCTCCCCTCCTGTGGCTTTTTCCTCTCTTGGATTTCCTATCTCAATTTTCAGACTCTTTTCCAGCCCTAACCTTGTTCCCTGAGAGTTTCTGCACTGTTCTACACAGACTAGGGAATCCCTTAAATAGGTTATTGGGTAAATTATTGTATGTGGCTCTTTCATTTTCTGTCTGTGGACTGAATCAATGTTGCATGAATAATTAGAAGAATGTTTCATTAAAAAAAAAGTTGTGACACTAGGCACTTTGTTATGTTGGCAAGCCTATGTGGCTCTTCTGTGACTTGCCTGGGAAATGACTGGCAAGGCTAGAATGGCACGCTGTATTTCACTAGTGCCAAATTAGGATCTTTTGTTACAGATCACTGAGCAACATGTATCACCATGTTGTTGTTGTTGTTTTGATAGGATTCCCATGAAGAATATATACATTTAGTCTTTCTGTTTTAGTAGATGGGGAATGATAATTTTCCTGATGAGCTGTCCAGATATGTAGCTTTGTGAAACCTCATGTACTTGTGACTATATGTCTTCTTTCTGACTTGTACTATCCATGGGAAAGGGTTTCTTGTATGTTAAGCCAGCATATTCTGTTTTCTTCTTTCTGATTATAGCATTTCTTTTACCATCCCACTTCTTTGGATAACCCTAATGTCATTTATATGGGACATGCAATCTTTGTGTTCTTTGCCTATCTTTCTGATCCATACCCCATCTTTCTTACCTCAGGGGTAGAAATGTGGTGCCAAATTACCACAGGATATGAGTAGGACCAAATAAAATTTTCCTTAGAATATTTCTCTTCAGCTTAGACCATGAGCTTCTAAAGCAAGACCCATGTTTTGCTTGCCATTGCACCCTCTGTACCAAGCACAGACCTGGAAAAATGAATGTTTAATAGAACGAGTGGACCTTGGTAGAATCATGCAGTGATTGTGACTTTGGTTTTCCAAAATTAGATTCTTCTTTCTTAACCTGATACCATCTCTCTATGAAATATGAGCCAGAAGTTGGCAAAGCTATTCATGAAATGGACCTCATCAATATATTGTTGGGGCGTGACTAAGAGAGATGAAAATTCCAGAGAAAGTGTGTTTGAGACTAGACCCTTACTTCCCCAGAGCAGTGTAATTTTTATCTTCGAAACAGGAGTGTTCACATGTTTCCTTCAAGACTTTGTTCCCTAGTTCTTTCACTAGAAATACCTATTTCAAGTGTATCAGTTCTCTGTCTTGAATATAGAGAAGTACCATTAGCATCATTGAAATAATATTTGTGAATTAGGAGGCCTGGAAGATATCACAGACTGGTTAGAGGGAGAAGGATTTAGGAAGTGGGAACAATGGCACCTGGTTAAGATGTATTTGTTACTTTTACAACCATCTCCATTTTCCTGTTCTTTCTGCTATTCTCAGGTACTCCGTGATCTCAGAGTTATAGCTCTCTTGGTAGGGATTTTCGGACAAATACCATTACTCTACTATAGGTTAGATAAGAATAGCTTTTTGGAAAATCTGGTAATTTAATTACCGTACATATCATTGTTTCGTCATGGAATTGTTACTAAGTTCAAAACATTCAGCCTGTATATGGATATTTATAAAACAACTGTTTGTAAGTTGGAGTGGTTCATCATCAACAAATTTAGACCCAACAAATGGGTAAGTGCCTAAAGTAGCCACTATGTTAGGGGCTTTCAGATATGTTTTCTGGCATAATCCTAAAATCCTGTGTGCATGTGGGAGTTATTATTCATCCTTATTTTATAGAGAGGAATTTCATCAACAATTAGAATTAAAAATAAACATTGTGACTTCTGGTCTGGCACGTAAGGAGCTTAGACAGCTCCACTCCATTGTAACAAGAAATAAAAAGCTGAAGAAATGGAAAAATAAGCTCTACTTATTATTACTTTTCATCAGAAAAGTGAAGTCACAAGGCAAACCATTGCCCTTATGCTTTATTCCTTATGGATCACCTAATTTGGAATACACACAAGTCTAACTTAAAGAAATCTGACATCTAAAAAATTAGTAACAGTGTGAAAACTGCACTGCCGGGCGCCTGGGTGGCTCAGGGGGTTAAGCCTCTGCCTTCGGCTCGGGTCATGATCCCAGGGTCCTGGGATCGAGTCCCGCATTGGGCTCTCTGCTCAGTGGGGAGCCTGCTTCCCCCCTCTCTCTGCCTGCCTCTCTGCCTGCTTGTGATCTTTCTCCCTCTGTCTCTCTGTCAAATAAACAAATAAAATATTAAAAAAAAAAACTGCACTGCCAGAAGACACCTAAAGCAAACCTTTTAACAAGTACCAGAACACTAAATAGCCTAATTAGCTTATTCACCATCAAAATTTCAATGATTCTAGGAAAAATACCTCAAAATCTATTAATGTTCTTATCCCCGAGTAAGACTTAGATAGCCCTCTCTCTTAGAAACAGCTCTTCCCAATTTTCACTTAGCATGTTGCTGCACATATTTGCTTAATTCCTTACAGAAATGTGTCATCAAATAAGAAATTATAAAATTACCATTTAAAAATAAATAGGCAGTTCGCATTTTCAAGAGAACCATTTCCATAAAATTCCAGATTTCATGCAATGCTAAGCATTTTCAAACTAGTTGTTTCAAGGATTTGAAGAAAATTTATTACTATTAATTCTTGGCCAGATGACCAGTGATAGAAGGTTAAATGTTTTGAAATTTTTGTTTTGGATCACCAGAGATTAAATACAATGGAATATGTTTTGGAAAATGAGAAGTAGAGCTAGGCCAAAGAATTCTCAAAGAGTTTGGTGTTCTGGAAGGCTCTCATCAGAAATGATAAGGAGAATATAGAATGCTACCAACAAGGATATGGGGGCACATAACCTCCAAATGCCAACTGTAGATTCTACCTCATTCCTGACTATTTTAATTACCAAGTTATCTCTGGTCAACCAGCCTTTTGAGAATGAATGAATATATTTAAAGGAAGAGCCAAATATTCCAGGAATTAGAGTTCTCAGACTCTTCCTTATAGTTGCTTCAGAGTCTGATGGCTGAGGAGAGGCCCTGGCCTGTGGACTCTTGGAATTACATAGAGATTGAGTTACACCTTTTACTTTCCAATGTATGGAATTAGAGCAGCATGTTAAATTAGAAGTTTCTACTAAGGCATCAATATACAATAGGTGTTACTTACATACTAAAGCTGAGTACCAGTCCATGGTGCAGAAGGTTATACCTAGAAACTGGCCACACAGTCTTAAAGACTCCTCATCTAAAAAGAGGGTATTAAATTATATCTTGTTAGATATTTGAGGAATTTTTAAAAAATATTTTTATTTATTTGAGAGAGAGTGGGGTGTGCTGAGGGAGAGAATTTCAAGCAGGCTCCTCCTGAATGAAGAGCCCAACACAGGGCCCAGTCTCATGACTCACAAGATCATGACCTGAATTAAAATCATGAGTTCGATGCTTAACTGGCTGAGCCACCCAAGTGCCCCTTGAGGAGGATTTTTAAAGGAATAGTGGGTCAGATGTGGGATCATACCTACAAGGGCAGTATGGGGGATGTCTTAGATCCAATTCAATAGAAGTTCACAGATAGGCAAACAGGCCTCAGCAAGGTGGACCCTACTCTTTCCTGGGAGCCCAAGGAAAGAGCTGCCAGGGTAGAGTGCAATCTCCCAAGTTGAGGGAAATGAATGCGACAGACTGCCAGCATTGTGTGTGTGTGTGGTGCTTTGAAATATCTGTAAAGACACTCTCGCCTTCAGAGAGCATGAAGTCGAATTATAGCAGTACTAATTAAATAAGAAATTTATTGCTTTCCTTACTTTTTCTTTACCCTTCTATGACCCTTTTAGCAGGGAGTAGATATAGTTTTGAATGAAGTGTAAACGTCTGATAACCTGAGATTAGACACTTGCTACCTGAGAGTGAGAATTAAAAACCATGGAACTGCCCACGTTTCCATTCAGGGACATAGGAAAAGTCCCCCACAAATGTCCCCCACAAAATATTTTTTAAAGGGATGTCTGAAACAAAAGTAATTCTGCTGATAACCTCCCATGAGTCTGCTTGTTCAGTGTGTTGGTTTTATAAAGGTTTTTTCCAAAGTTTGCAAATTAAGGCACAAAATCAGTTTCGAAGAGAAAAGAATGCTGGTTAAGAATATGAGTCTAGAATCAGACTAGTCTCACATCTTGGCTCTGCCATTTTTTAGTTATGTGACTTTGGATAACTTACTTAACTTCCTTAGAATCTGTTTCCTTATCTGTAAAATAAGGATAATAGTAGTAACTACTGCAAAATGTTGTTAAGATTAAATGGGATAATCCAAGTAGAATGTATACTTTGGTGCCTAGCTCAAAATGTTAGCTATATAAAAAATTTAGACTATGAAGAAGTAAAATGGTAGGAACTTGTGCTAGATATGTCTCCTGGGACCAGGGAAACAAAAGCAAAAATAAATTATTGTGACTTCATCAAAATAAAAAGTTCTTCACAGTTAAAGAAACAAATCAACAAAACTAAAAGGCAAACTACAGAATGGGAGAAGGTATTTGCAAATGACATATCAATAAAACTCAACACCCCAAAACCAAATAATCCAATTAAAGATGGGCAAAAGACATGAATAGACAGTTCCCCAAAGAATAAATACAGTTGGCTAACAAACACATGAAAGGATGCTCAACATCTTTCATCATCAGGGAAGTGCAAATCAAAGCTACAATGAGATATCACCTCATGCCAGTCAGAATGACTAAAATTAACAACACAGGAAATAGCGGGTGTTAGTGAGCATGTGGAGAAAGGGGGAACCCTCTTAAACTGTTGGTGGGAATGCAAACTGGTTCAATGACTCTGGAAAACGGTATGGAGGTTCCTCAAAAAGTTAAAAAAAGAACTACTGTATGATCTAGGAATCACACTGCTAGGTGTTTACCCAAAGAATACAAGTATACTAATTCAAAGGGATACATGCGCTCTGATAGCAGCATTATCAATAATAGCCAAATTACGGAACGAGCCCAAATTTCTATTACCTGGTGAATGGCTAAAGAAGATGTGGTATGTATGTGTGTATACACACACACACACACACACACACATACACACATACACACACACACACAATGGAATGTTATTCAGCCATCAAGAGAATGAAACCTTGCCATTTGCAAGGATGGGGATGGAGTTAGAGAGTATTATACTAAAGAAATAAGTCAGTCAGAGAAAGACAAATACCATTTAATTTCATTCATATGTGGAATTTAAGAAACAAAACAAATGATCATAGGGGGAGAAAAAGAGAGGCAAACCAAGAAACAGACTCTTAACTATAGAGTATAGAGAACAAACTGATGGTTACTAAAGGGGAGGTGGGTGCAGGAATGGGTTAAATAGGTGATGGGGATTAAGGTCATCACTTGTTGTGATGAGCACTGGGTGTTACATGCAAGTGTTGAATCACTAAATTGTACACCTGAAACTAATATTACACTGTATGTTAACTGGAATTTAAGTAAAACCTTTAAAAAAAGAACAAATAGAATTGCAAAAAAAAAAATAGAATAGCAAAAAAGATTTTATTTTGCAGTAAGGGAATTTATAATAGATTTTAAAGTAATAGCCAATTGTGAGCTAGATTGTTTTTAATGTTTTTGCTGCTGAAAATACTGTGAAATTTTTTTTTTATTTTTATTTTTTATAAACAAATTTTTATCCCCAGGGGTACATGTCTGTGAATCGCCAGGTTTACACACTTCACAGCACTAACCATAGCACATACCCTCCCCAACCCAATGTCCATTACCCCACCCCCCTTTCCCGACCCCCTCCCCCCAGCAACCCTCAGTTTGTTTTGTGAGATTAAGAGTCACTTATGGTTTGTCT
>PISX010013811.1:40959-55420 GCA_004024625.1 Mellivora capensis | reverse complement strand
ATGTATAGTTTCCTAGGCTACTTAACGAAATACCACAAACTGAGTGGCTTAAAGTAACAGAAATTTATCATCTCACAGTTCTGGAGTCGAGAAAACAGAAATCAGAATGGTGGCCGAGCTTATTCTGTCTGAGGACTGTGAAGGAGAAGCAGTTCCATGCCTTTCTCATAGAATCCACTGAAGGCTGACAAGCCTTGGTGTTCCTTGGCTAGTAGATTCATCTCTTCCAATCCTGTCTCTAACTTCACATGACCCGTCTCTAGGTTTTCACACGGCCTTCTTCTTTTAAAGACAATAGTCATATTGGAGTAGGGCCCAGGCAACTCCAATAAGATCTCATCTTAACAAATTTCCTCTGCAACAACCTTATTTCCAAATCAGGTCACATTCTGAGGTACTGGGGTTATGACTTCAACATAGCTTTTTAGAGAGACCAATTCAACTCATAACAGAAGGATATGGCCAACTGAATTTAGAGAAAAACCTAAAATTGGTTAATAAGACTACTAGTTAAGTGATGCAGGCATGATTAAGTGCTATTATGGTCCTGATCCCTTCTAAGATAAATATTTAGACCACAAATACCACACTGTGTAAACGGATTGTCCAAATCTCAACATTCAGCATTTGGTTAATTTTAATGATGTTTCTCTCCCTCACTCAGACTTCCTTTCAGCTGAAACAAGCATGAAGTAAAAACTCAATTTCCCTCAAATGGTATTTTTATTTCATGGAGTCCCAGAGGTGAAAGGTCCTTTAGAGGCCTTTTTATAGATGGCTGTAGTGCTTGACAGTATCTTCAGCAGAAGGCCAGTCTGTCTGAAGGTCTCCAGGAAGGACAAATCCACTACTTCCTGGAACAGCCCTTACTGTGGCAGGATGTTCCTAATGGTTAGAAAGCAGACACTGAGGGGTGCCTGGGTGGCTCAGTGGGTTAAGCCTCTGCCTTCGGCTCGGGTCATGATCTCTGGGTCCTGGGATCGAGCCCCACATCAGACTCTCTGCTCAGTGGGGAGCCTGCTTCCCTCTCTCTCTGCCTGCTTCTCTGCCTACTTGTGATCTCTCTTTCTGTCAAATAAATAAATAAAATCTTTTAAAAAAAAAAAAAGAAAGCAGACACTGAGCCAAATTCTGCCTCCTTAAACTTTTCACCATTATGTCTTTGGTCAGCCATCTGAGCTTTGCAAAATTGCACATATATTGAATATTTTGTATTTTAAATTATACACGTATACACATTGTGAGCATATGTTTTATAAAATGTCCTAAAATATATGAAAAATATATTTACATTCATTTAAGCTTCCAAAATACCTGGGGACATATTTGGGCTGTATTCCATGTCTTACCTGAGTAGAAATTATAACCCCAATGTCTTAGAGGTAAATAGCAAAAAACCAAAATTTTTAGAAGCAATAACTAGATAAAGGGAAAGCAGTGTGTCCTGCAGAAGCCCACCTGAAAGCAAAGGCATTGAGAAACAGCAATCAGCTACCAAAAAAAAAAAAATTAAGTAGCCACATTCTCATTGATAACGATTCTTGCAAATACATCTGCCAGCTGAAAATGCTCATCATGTAATTTGACTAACATTTTTACAAGAAATATACCCAATAGAAATATAAATCCAACAACTTTTCTTTGAAACTCAAGTCTTTTTGCCAGGATGTTCCTAAAGAGAGATATTCTCCTGAGGAGAATGGGAAAAAACAACAACAACAACACTACAAGAAAGCAAGTTTATGTACGTAAGAAAGAGCTGAAAGCTTTGAAAATAACAGGGGGATTTTGTGGGAATTTTGCCAAGAAATCTCTTCCAAAAACTTAAATGCTTTAGGCAGCTTGGACAAGGCATGGATTCTGCATATGAAAGGATTCCATAAAATTGTGACAAATTGTTCCATTCAGTTACTCTGCCAGATTTTGTCACACATTCTGAGAGACGTTAATAAATATATGTCAGCTTGTCATTCCTTCACAAAATACTCCCTTCACCCAAATAAATAGGCTCATTTGAGGCTACAATGGCTATCTTTGTCTAAGAAATACTGGCTCAATTTGTAGATACATGCTGTTTGCTTGGGGTATCGATTCACACAAAAACCACAATGATGCATCTTTGGAAATACGAAATATCTCCTAGAGTACTGCAGGAAAGTGGGATCCTGAGTCACAGGGACTGTCTCCAAGTGCCAGAAAATCAAACCTAACCTACTACTAAGAGGAAGTTCTAATAAGATAAATGGAGCTCAGCCTCAGAGTCATTTAGCCACCCAACTGTGCAGTGAGGTAACTCAGAAAAGTCAGTGTCCAAATTTATCCTTTTTCCTTCATTGATTGTAAAGAGCAGCATTTCTTCATTACTTCTTCTTCTTCTTTTTTTTTAAAAGATTTTATTTATTTATTTATTTGTCAGAGAGAGAGAGGGAATGCGCACACGTAGGTGGAGGGGCAGAGGGAGAAGCAGGCTCCCGGCTGAGAAAGGAGCCTGATGTGGGACTCGATTCCAGGACCCTGGGATCATGACCTGAGCCAAAGGCAAAGGCTTAGCTGACTAAGCCACTCAGGCGTCCCTCTTCATTAATTCCATCATTTAAAGAATCTCCCCATGATAATTAAGGTCTTAAAGGGCTAACCTCCCTGGGGGCGGGGGGAGAAAAAAGTATCACTTAAAATATAAAAAATTATAAAAACCCTACCTTTACAATAATATTTGTGACTGACTTGTGGTAAAAACTAAGGCCATCTATGAGTACATTAATGATACAGCTGTCTGGATAAGAGGCACAGTCACGGGTTTCTTCTGCTGTGCTCTGGTAGGATTTTCTTACGAGTTGATTAGGTTCCTGGCGGGGTAAGCAGTTTATTGCCAAAGATACGTTTAATCAGCATTAAAAAGAGGTGCTATTATTTAGCTCTTTCTAGAATTCACATTTCAAAAATGGTTTGTGGGTTACTTCCTTGTTTTTCGCTCAGCAATGATTTTTGTAGAATTACTCATGACTGTAACATTTAGAGCGAAATAAAATCCAGAAAGAATGTAAAAGGTTGGATACCTTAATAAAGTCGTGGTGAAAGCAGGGAGTAAATGAGTCAGGATATCCACAAAATTCTATTTACAGTCTCCCACAGGACACTATAGCAGGTAGCTGATGGAAATTCTGTTTATCTGGAGGTATGCACACTTCATTTGCTCACAAATTGCCAAAACATCTATTTTAGCACAATCGTGTGTTCAATATCATTGTAACCTGCCCTTACTCATTTTCCCTACTGGCTCAAGGGTAGGGTTTTCTCTTCTTGGACTGAACATTCTGCTATTCTTCTAAGAAATTCTTTCCAAATATTGTCTCTCACTTGATTGAACCCAGCAAGAGCTGGTTTGAGACTGGGTTTTGCAACATCGGGGTTTTACACAACAATGGCTAATTCGGGGTTTGGTGTTGGCATCGTGGCCTATAAGAACATGGAGGGTTGCCACTTTCCAAGTTTTCCTAACTGACTGGTGACTTTTCCTGAAATAAGAATCCCTGCTTTTCTTTTCAATAACCCTCCACACCCCCAATTCTGGCAGGGCAACCTGTGAGACCTAATTAAAACCTGTTACTTCCACACCGTCAAACAAGAAGTCAAACTCACCTGTCACCTTTGTCACTTACACTGTCAGAGACCCGGGCAAGCAGACGGGGGTACTGCTACTGTGCAGAGGAGGTGAAATTGGTTCTTAAGACTTGGTGAACCTGCAAAGGGTTTAAGCATAAAGCGGCAAGATCATTGAAACCCTTTAACTTGTCTTACCTTCACTTTGTGAGGATCAAATTAACGAGGAATAATAATCTGGATCTTCCCTCTGCCTTGGCTTCTGAAATTCCACCATGATTGCGCTGGAGAATCACTTTTGTATTTTCCTTCTGAAGATGCCTATATATCCGTTTGAT
Source organism: Mellivora capensis (assembly GCA_004024625.1). Lineage (NCBI taxonomy): Eukaryota > Metazoa > Chordata > Mammalia > Carnivora > Mustelidae > Mellivora > Mellivora capensis. Next base: position 51,482 of record PISX010013811.1, on the reverse strand, counting down.
TCATTGTCTTTAATACTTTATAATAGTTTCCCCTCTACTATCTCTTTCTGAAAGTTTCACCAGTTAGATATTGGCTTCCTAGACTCATCTTCTATGATTTTTATCTTCAAAATTTCCATCTCCTCGACTTCTGGGAACATTCCTAGAATTTAATCTTCCAAACCTACTACTCATATTTTTACAGGAGAAACAGCACTATCATATTTTGAATTTCTAAGAACTCTGTTGGTTTTTTTTTTCTTTACAACTACCAGTTATTGTTTATGGACTTAATAGCTTCCCAAGAATATTCTTCCCAAAGAATATTAATAAACAGTTTCAGCATTTGCATGATCCCTACATTATCTCTATATTCTTCTTTTTCCCTGTTTTCACCTTATTTACTTTGGTTCCTCACTCCATGATGAGGATTCCTCTTAATTTTCTGGTAATCCAAAGTTGTTTGCAGTTAAGGGCAGAGGTTTACATTCTGAGTGGAAGCCCAGCGCATACACGCAAAGTTAGCGGACTTCCTTTCCGGGAAGTCTTGAAGAGATGTGGCCATCTGATCAGGGCTTCCCAACCTCTGGTCTGTTGGGGTCTTTCTTCTGGTGATTCAGTGTTTCTACAAAAATAACATTCTCATCTTTTGTCTTTGGGCAGTATCCTGGTTGTATATGGTGTGCATATGAAGGAAAAGGGGATTAGAGGATCAAACCATTCTAGAAGTTTCTAATAAGAACAGATTTTTATTAGTTCCCTTGTGTTGAGCTATCCATCACCACGCCTGGTGCTGGAGTCTTCACTCATTTGTCACCATACCTGGTGTCTTTGAATCACCAGCCACTCTCATTCAGTTTCTCTAGTTAATAAAGGATGCTCAGGTCTCTTGTGGTAATGATGGGCAAAGAGTGGGAGGTGTTGTAGGCATGAATGTTCTGTTCATGGCAGGCCCTGGGGAATTGGAAGAACCTGTTAGGGTTCCATTCCTTGGGGAGAGGACCAGCTTAGATAATTTTACTGCCCATTCCTCGTTCCATCCCCACTCCTCAACTTTCCATCTACCACACCAGCTACTTCTGGGAGCTAAGCTTCTCCTGGGTTCTCAATGTGAACTGCTTTTACAACAGTTACTAGGCTACCTGCACAGGCGTGAGGTCTGGATACCTCTGCCCTAATAAGTCAATGTCTACACCTTCACCTACTTTCTGTTCCTCAGTGATTTGTTCAAATAGCTTGCCTGCTGTAGCCTTTTTCTGTTCTCTTTGTCTTTTTAGGTTTATAGTCTTTTATTCATATAAGTTCAGTGGGGGCTAGGGAGAGGGAGGGGGATAAACATGTGAGTTCAATCTGCCTTCCTTAACTGAATACTGTATTTGCAATTTAGATTTGCGATGTTTTAGCTCAAATAATTCCTTAGGCTCATGTATGAAATAAACATAGTTTCTGGACCATAAATCAATAAGCATGATATGAATATTATGTGAGACATTTGAAGTCAGAGTGATCCTGAAAAATTTAAGTGCGTGGTCATAGTTCCTAACATCTACTCTTTGCTTCCTTCTGTTTTTTGTTATTGGTTTTGGCCTCAGTTGAGTTTTCTAAAGCCCTGAGTCAAGATGGAATAATAAGATGTCAGAAAAACTTGAACCCAGGCATCTTTCACTCACAATCCCAACTTTCTCACTCTGATCCCCGAGATACTTTCACCAATACTTTAGGGAATTTGTAGACTCAATTGCAGACTTTGGCAGATTTTTAATCTAGATAAAGGTCAACATTTCCACTCTCAGCTCAGAAGGACATATCTTTTTTACTTCTGCACATGAAGCCCAGCACAACTGAACCAACAACTAAGATTTTTTAAAAATCTGCACTTTGCAGTAGGTTCAGTTGGTTAATCTGTACTTAACTATTCTTCTGCTCAATTGTTTGATTTCTTCCTTTTTCCTTGTAACCTTCTCAACAAATGCATTCTCCACCAGGCAAGACCTGGAGAGATTCCCACACACTAGGGTTTAAAAATATAAACATAGTTGTCCTCCTTAAGGAGGGAAGCCATTTTATTTAAAATGTCTTGATATTTTGATATATTGATATATTGATGTTTTGATATAATTGATATATGATAAACCTTTGGGGTGGATGATAAGAGCCTGAGGGCATGAAAAGTCTGGCACCAAAGAAAGAAAGTTATCTCAACATGTCCCCAGCAAGAATTTAGAAGCTTGCAAAGATGGTAGGAACCACACAAAAAGGATTTCTAAATCACTCTACTTATGAAAAAATTGGAATTCTGCAAAAAAACAAAGAATAAGACTTTTAATGATAGGGATGTCTAATATTCAAGTATGTGTATGGGTACATGCCACAATAAATAAATATGTATTTTTAATATTTGTTAACATATATAATGCAATAATATTATTATAATATACCAATATAATTGTAATATAATATAATAATATTATGATACAATAATATATAAAACAATATTATAATAATATAATTAAAATAATATAATAATATAATTAATAATTATTATAATAATGTAACACAATAGTATATATAATACAATAATATATATATGTCAAAATAAATCCCACTCATTTCCACACACCTTCAGAAAAGCCATGCAAATGTCTTGATGTAGGTGGATTTCCCAAGGGGGTTAGAGTGAACTGAGTAAGGAAGAATGTTGAGTTTGACATGGTACAAAATAGAGGTGGCAGATGAGGAACAGCAGAGTAAACCAGGACCAGAAGCGGGGGGTGGAAACAGAGCAGAAACAAGAGCTCCAAGCCAGCAGTGGCCCGGAAAACTAAATCACCTCCCCCGAAAATTCACGGAGAGATAGGAAGGAACTCGAGGTTCCCACTCTAAATTCATAATACATCAGCTGACATCTGGGTTAGTTTTATCCAATGTCTCAGAGCCTAAAAAAAGGCAAGCAAAACCTGTAGCTTGCTAAAGGAGGCTGCGTCTTATACTCTGCTTTTGATGAGGACCGAATTGAAAAAGTATTTAATCTAAGTAAGGACACTATAGACCGCCTCAGGAAAACCCCCTTGCTGAAAATGCCCCTGGGGCAAGAAGTGGTATGGTGGAAGGAATGTAAGTATCAGATGGGAGATTGCGCTGTGTGGCCCTCAAGGTTCTTTAAGATCCCGAGTCTATGGTTCGAGGAGCTATGCAGACTCAGACCATTCCAGGGTCCCCCACATGTCGCTCCAGCCCAACGGATGTTATGTATATGCCTCAAAGCTCTCTTAGCGAAGTTCAGCCACGCCACATGGTAGTCCTTATTCTTGTTCAAGCCACTGGTGGGGAAATGGAGGTCTTGCAAAAACTATTCCCATATTTCCTGTCGGATCCGTCCTGTCGTTCTCTAAAAACACCAAAAAGAGAAATGAATAGCGTTAACAGTGGAAGAGCTTCCAGAACCAGGAGGAGGTGGTCCAGCTTGGGAGAGCAGGGTCGACCTCTTACCCAGAGGTCTCCTCCTGGGCTGGGCTGGGTTTTCGAGTCTGAGAAAGGGGTCGGCATGCTAAATTATTATTTGTACATGTGATGCTTTCTCATAAGCACCCTCTGGGGACCTGCATTTTAATTCAAGATTCTGTCTTTATTTTAGGGATAAATCAGTAAAAAGGGTCGGCACTAACCTGTCATTTTCCTCTTCTATTTTAAAGCTCTCTGTGCATGGGAGTTAACTTCTCCCAAAACAAGCATTTGGAAAATTCCTGGTTAGGCCTCTGGCTTGTTTTGTGAATGATATTTGTGGTCAGCTCTAACATATATAGCTGCCTTCTTCGTATTGCTGTCTTTTTCATGCATGTTTTTCTTATTTTGGCATTTTTATGGAAGTGATTAAATATTATTTGGTTTCAAGCTGGTGTAGAAATTGTAGAGATGTAGAAAATCCACTCTAGCTGAAATCCAACATACACATGCCCTCACAATCATCACACACATGCACATGCATGCAGAATTCCAAAAGTATGCCCCTGTTTTAGCTCTCCTTTCCTCCCTCCCTCTCGCCATCCGTCCCTCCCTTCCTTCCTTCCTCTCTCTCTCTCTCTTTCTTTCTTTCTAGTGTTGAGGTAGGGAAATGAAAGTAAATATGATTTCATGTTTGGCTTTCTTTCTGATAGAAGCAACATTGTTTGGGTGCCCAGGCCTCTAGTTTTTACCCAGTGTTCAACATAGAAATGTTGTTTCAAGTCTTATTCAGAATGACTGAATTGTTTTTATGGAATGTCACCTTCCAGACTTTCATTAACATTTACATGTTTCAATAGCAAGTCCAAGTGGTATAGGAACTCTTAAAGGGATATTCTTTCCCCACCCCACCTTCCAAAAAATAAAATAAAATTAAGCTGAAGAGCAAGAAAATCCTGGTGTTTTAGATAAAAAATTCGGGACACACTGCTTAGTATTCAGTAAGTTCTGGAAAGTATCCCCAAGAAGCAGAATGTTTTTTATTCTATTAAATCAGTTGTATATAATGTTGTATGATAAAATCTAACAATTTTAGGAGAAACTCTGTGTTTTGTTATTAGAAAATTCAACTTCTATGGACACTGAGAGAAGGGGAGTATGAAAGAGTAAAATCTGGACTCAAGCCAGAATAAATTTTTTGTGAGAAATTCCTCAGCTACCAGAAGACTTAAGAAGTCTATTCTGTATTCAATATCACCTATAGACTTAATGAGAGAAAAAAAATCTATTCCATTTAATTACTTCTAAGGAAGTTTAATTGGAATATTGGCTTCATCATCATATAATTCAGGAGTTGGTTCTTCATACTATTTTTGTGATAACTAAAAGGAGATTATATATTTGGATGTATTTTTAGATACTCTATTTATATATGTTACTATAATAATGACTGGAGGCATGTTCAAAAAAATTTCTTTACCTATTCATATTATTTAGTTGCTAGGAGACAAATATGAAGCATCTAATATTATTATTAAATAGGCTATAATCCACTTTTAATTTCAGAGTAACAATTGCTTTTGGATAGGTATTGATTCAGACTCTGTAGATACGTAATCAGTGCAAATAATAACATCTTTCTCTGCCTGGTTTCTATCTGTAATTTGCAGAAGGGTTAATAAGCATGACTCTTACTAACTAAGCAGGCTGAGGCTCCCCTAAAAGAGTAAGATGATCTCCAACTCAGCAAGTTAAGTTATTTGCAATTTAAAATATATTATAGTCTACATAAACCAATTGAAAGCAAAATATTTATGTTTAATTTTCTTTTTAGTATCAAAAATGTGTAACTATAGTATTTTATATAACATTTCTGTCATGATCGATTTCATCTCATATTTATCATAATATGTGGGGCAGGTAATTTTCAATTTGAAGAATGCTACACACAGAGACTAGTTATTTGCCACAGGACAGAAAATAGTGGCTGTGCCAGTATTAGCCACAAAGTCAACTATACCCTGGCCCAGTGTATCCTCTTTTGGAGTGGAAAAAGGATGTTTTCTACTGAGGAATCTCAAACTTGAGCCTTCCTTACTTTAAATAAATTATCTTATGTTTTTTGTGTCCTCATTAACATTTGTATTCTTTAAAATGATGATCTTCCATTTTATTTTATAAAGATCCATTCAGATAAATATCTTTACTTACTTCTTAAATTAATATAATACTTCTATGGTTTTAAAAAATATCTTTTTGTTGTGTCCAGACTTAGTAGCAGTTCAGTGTGGGGACTATTCAATAAGGATGAATAATTTTTGAATAGTGAATAATTCTTCAACAAGATTATTTCAGCCTCGAATGTTTCCCAATCCAAAGAATCAGTTTTTCACCTGATTCATCTCAGGTTTTACTTTTTTTTTTTTGGTGAGTAGCAAACTCTACTGTTGCCAACTCTACCTCTATCCTCCCTCCATTCCCTCACATCATTTCCCCTGCTTGGATGGAAGGCTCTATCTCTCCCTATGAGCTTTCCTCCAGACCGCCTTAACCGGTGAGCATTCCTCAGCTAAGAAGAACCAGATGGCCAGAAGGAGATGTTAATATTTCCCTCCCATATCCTTTGGGCAATCCTTCTTCGCAGGGAACAGGTGTGCTGACTTACCACTACTCTGAGACTTAAACTAATCCTAATAACAAAGGACAGTTGTCCTATCTTGATGTCAGACATAAGGCAGAAGAATCCTACCCTTATACAACCAAAATACAACTGTTTTGAAGAACAACCTGTTTAAAGAAAGCCCCGAGTTGTCCCACATATTATTTATATAGTGCCATTTATTATATATACAAAAGTACCAAAAGAATTCTTTGATTCAACTAAAATATTTTAGGCAAAGAGAAATAAAAGGTATTATGATTTTATACTATAGTGCTCAGAGATACTTGGAGATTAAGAAGTATATGCATCTAGGGGTGCCTAGGTGGCTCAGTCGGTTGAGTGTCTGCCTTTGGCTCAGATCGTGATCTCAGAGTCCTGGGATCCAGCCCAGAGTCTGGGCTCCCAGCTCAGTGAAGGGTCTGCTTCTCTCTCTGCCTCTGCCCACCTTCCTGCTCGTGCGCCCTCTCTCTCTCTCAAATAAGTAAATAAGATAATAAAAAAAAGTGTATGGATTTAGCAAAATAAAATAAAAACATAGGTAAATTCATAGCATCTGTGCTGAGACATTAGGGATAATTTAAAGCTCACATATCTATATCCTTCTTCCTTCTCCTTCATCAGATTAAGAGCTCATTTGGAGTAGTTGAAAGTTCACTGGGCAGGGTAATGAGAGAAGAATTGGTTTGAATCTTGGCACCATCACAAGCACTTGAAGGAGTTCCCTGATCCTCTGAGACCCATTTTTATCACCTTTAAAGTGGAGACAATTGTACTGCTCTAATTTGCAAGAAGGCTATGAGAATCAAATGAGAATATTTTTGAAAGTTTTTTAAAGTTGCATACAAAAATATATAATCAACATCATCCTCGTGAAGGTCAAAGTCCTATCCCATTCCTCTTCTGCTCTCCGGCTTGAGCAACAGAAAGATAAGGAAGTGATGCACCACCCCCCCCCCCCCACCTCCACGAGATCAGAATTGCCTTTTGCAGCTGTATTCTGACTACCAGAGACACCCCCAAAAGAAAACCTACATAAAGCTTTATAGATTAAATTCCCTAAGTTTATCAAGCCAGGAAAAAGGAAAAATAAACTCTGGAACATCTCAGCAGACAAGCACGTGACAGCCATACAGGCCCCTTCCTAGGGCTCAGAAGCCAGACTTTGAACCTATTTGTTTTCCTCGCCCCCGTGGTGTGAAGCAGACGGGAAAGGCATGCCATTTCGCAAATCATCTGACTCCAGCCTGAAATCAGTAGTCCAAAGAAAAAGCACTTGGGAGTGTAGGGGTATCAAAGCGGGGGCCAGGCCTGGGCCTTCTGATAAGGTATAGTGTTGAGTGGAGAGTGGCTAATATGAAGGCATTGACCCTTGATCCTGAAGAGATCTGCATCCACTCTGGAGCGGAATTAGGGAAACAAGGCCATTCTCTCAGTCAAGGGGCACCATGATATCCAGAATCCAAATTCCGGGCTTCTAAGTGCTGAAAGCATATTGGTTTTCCTATAAAATATCTCCTTATGGGAATCTCTCTGAGCTGAAGCATGGAATCCTAGGGAGTGAAGCCATGCTTGTTTATCTACAGGACCCAACTGGTGAACCAGCAGTACCCAGCTCATGCAAAATGTTGGGTAAATGAATGAGTGAAGGAATGATGAACAAATGAACTCCATGAAATACCTAATGGTAACAGTGGTCTTTAATTTTTTGTATTGCAGAAATTTTCAAAATGTAAACAAAACTAGAGAGAATTATATATTGAGCCCTTATAGTGCCATCACTCTGCTTCAACAATTGTGTTTTGGGGCACCTGAGGGGCTCAGTCAGTTAAGTGTCTGACTTTCGATTTCAGCTCTGGTCATGATCTCAGAGTTGTAAGATTGAGCCCTGCATTGGGCTCCATGCTGGACATAGAGCCTGCTTATGATTCTCTCCCTCTCCCTCCACCCCTCCCCGCACCTCACTTGTGCATGCTCTCTCTCTCTCTCTCTCTCAAAAACAACAACAAAAAAATCTTGTTTCATCTATTCCTCCTCAATTTGAGGGATGGAGTAGGTTATTTTAAAGAAAATACAAGATATCATCATTTCATCCAATGTACTCTACATCTCTAATATATAAGGATAATGCATTTACACATTTGACAAAATTAACAGTAATTCCTTAGTACCTTGTAAAAATCCCAATTTCTCTGCCTCAAAAATCTCTTTTAATGTGTTATTTGTTAGACTCATAATCCAAATAAGACTCATAAAACTGCATAGTTTGTCTTTTAAAGTCTCTATAAATCTATAGCAGTTCTTCCCACTCCACACCAGTCTTTCGTTAACACCATTGCCTTGTCGGAGAGAGCAGGCCATTTATCCCATATAATGTACCACATTATGGATTTGGTTGACATGCCTGGTGGTGTCATTTAATTCAGTCTTTTATCTATATTTCCTCTAAACTGGTAGATATATCTAGAGGCTTGATTAGATTCAGTCTACTTCAAATACATTTTACCGTTAGCTGTATATTTCCTACAGCATCTCATAGAAGGGACCCTTAAAAAGCACCAAAGGGTGGGAATCTATTTGGCCTTTTTATATGTCAAATATAGAACATGATAGGTTCATATTCTGGACCTACTAGAAATCAGATCCTCAAATTAAGTAATACATGTCTTCTCTTTTTGGTTTTACTTGTGTCTGTATCAGTGCAGTATCTATATGCAGCTATTTTCTTGAACCTGGGACAAGAGGAGCAGTAGAAGTCAGACCAGTTTAGTGGGCATTCCCCTCACTAAAGAAGGGATGTCCTACAGGTAAGGATAAACATTTCCAGTTTGGAAGAAAAGGTGAGAAGGAAAGCTAAATCATGCTTGGAGGTTATAATGATTTCCTGATAGTTACTATCAGTGAAACATACTGCTTAAGGGAAGGTAGAAATCAACAGGCTCCATTGGGATAGGTGCTACAGGGAAAGTATAAATCTGAGAAGAGGGAATAAGGATAAGATAGTAGTAGGGCAGTGACTTAAAATTGATTTTTGGTTTTGTTAGCTTTCCAGGGCTGCTGTAACAAACTCTCAAAATCTAGGTGGTTTGGGGTGCCTGAGTGGCTCAGTCGGTTAAGCATCTAAGTCTTGATTTCAGCTCAGGTCATGATCTCAGGATCATGAGATCAAGTCCTGCATCTCATGGGCTTGGTGCTGGGTATGGAACATACTTAAGATTCCCTCTCCCTCTGCCTCTCCTCTCCTACTTGCATGTGTGCACACTCTCTAGCTCTCTCAAAAACACCCCCCAAAACAAAAAAGCCTAGATGGTTTAAAACAAGAAAAATTTATTTGCTGACAGTTCTGGAGGTTAGAAGGTTGAAATCAAGGAGTTGTCAGGGCCCTGCTTCTTCCAAGAGCTCCAGGGAAGAATCCATTCCATGTTTCTCTCCTTGCTTCTATCAACAACCTCTGTCTACCATGTACCTTGGCTTGTAGCTGCATCCTTCAGACCTCTGCCTCCATCTTTCTGTCAGCTTCTTCCCTGTGTGTCTGTGTCCAATTTCCCTTTTCTTTTAAGGACACCAGTTGTTGGATTTAGGGCCCGTCCTAACCCAATAGGACTTCGTCTTAACTAGATTACACCTGCAAAAACCCTCTTTCCAAATAAAGTCACATTTTTTAAAAATTTCTTTTCAGCATAACAGTATTCATTGTTTTTGCACCACACCCAGTGCTCCATGAAATATGTGCCCTCCTTAATACCCACCACCTGGCTCCCCAAACCTCCCACCCCCCTCCCCTTCAAAACCCCTCAGGTTGATTTTCAGAGTCCATAGTCTCTCATGGTTCATCTCCCCCCCCAATTTCCCTCAACTCCCTTCTCCTCTCCATCTCCCCTTGTCCTCCGTGTTATTTCTTATGCTCCACAAATAAGGGAAACCATATGATAAATGACTCTCTGTACTTGACTTATTTCACTCAGCATAATCTCTTCCAGTCCCGTCCATGTTGATACAAAAGTTGGGTATTCATCCTTTCTGATGGAGGCATAATACTCCATAGTGTATATGGACCACATCTTCCTTATCCATTCGTCCGTTGAAGGGCATCTTGGTTCTTTCCATAGCTTGGCAACCGTGGCCATTGCTGCTGTGAACATTGGGGTACAAATGGCCCTTCTTTTCACTACATCTGTATCTTTGGGGCAAATACCCAGTAGTGCAATTGCAGGGTCATAGGGAAGCTCTATTTTTAATTTCTTAAGGAATCTCCACACTGTTCTCCAGAGTGGCTGCACCAACTTGCATTCCCACCAACAGTGTAAGAGGGTTCCCCTTTCTCCACATCCTCTCCAACACACATTGTTTCCTGTCTTGCTAATTTTGGCCATTCTAACTGGTGTGAGGTGGTATCTCAATGTGGTTTTAATTTGAATCTCCCTGATGGCTAGTGATGATGAAC
>PISX010013811.1:0-40859 GCA_004024625.1 Mellivora capensis | reverse complement strand
CCATTTGCAAATATCTTCTCCCATTCCTTGGGTTGCCTCTTTGTTTTTTTGACTGTTTCCTTTGCTGTGCAGAAGCAGGGAGTAGCCTCGTGTGAAAGTCTGAGATGTGAACGGGCCTGGTGCATGAAGTGCGTGAGGGGAAGATCAACAGCAGTGACAGTGACAATGGTAATGGGATAGAGGGGAGAGCAATATAGCCTTGGAAGCCAGTTCTAAGGATGATAACTTTGACTCTGATGAGGATAGGAATTATTGGAGGGTTCTAAACCAAAGTGTGATATTATTGGACATTTCTGTGAGAACTGCTAGCTGCTGTATTGACTAGGCTGTGAGAGGGATAAGGGCAGAAGCACTTAGGAGGTTATTGCAATGACCCATGGGAGAAATTTGATGATGATTTGGACCACAGTAGAAGCAATCAGTTAATAAGATTAACACATAAAATTGTTCCCGATTTTTCCCCATTAATACTTATCTCTTTTATGATCAAGTGTCTTGTCATCTGTTCATATGCATTCCCGGAGAAGGGAGGCAAGCACCAAAAGTTTAAGAACTTTATGAGAAAATCTTAGAATGCGAAGAACTGAGCATTTCCTTTTTCCTGCAGTTAACATTGATAGCTACCATAGGGCCTACTGTGTACCAAAAATGTGTTATTTTACATCCATTCCTGTATCATTGAATCCTCGAGATAAGCATGCACTATTGCATTGTTTTCCATTTCACACGTAAGAAATGTAAAGGTTAGAGAAGTTAAGCAGTGTGTCCAATCATATGAATAGTTAAGGAGAGACCCAGAATTCTAGTATATGTATACTGAATTTCAATCCCATGTGGTTCTCATTGTGTCACAGTGTGAAGCAGGAAAACAAAGTCATTATTCTAGTTAAGTATCTAATTATTGTGGTCCAGGTCTTTAAACACCATGTTCCAGAGAGACGTCACTTGGTGTTCTTCATTTGTAGGTAGTTGATGAACCAATTTGGCTGATTATTACTGACCAGGAATATTGTGAAAAGATACCCTTCTGTAGTTAGCATATTAGGAGAGAACATAGCTAGTTTGTACCTTATTCTGGAGATGAATGTGCAAATCTCTTTCCATCCCCACATTCAATGACATCACATGACATCTCGAAACAACTACCCCATGCTGGGGGTAATTACTCCACGGAAATCAACAAGCACAGTAAATCAGAGCTTTTTTATTCGAAAACCTGGTTTACCAACAAACTGTTGCCTATAACTCAAATTCAATCATAACAAAATATAATGGTGTGGAGGGGGTGAGAGAGAGAGGAGGGAGAAAGTGGAGAGAGGAGGGAAAGAGAGAGACTAGACAGTGTTATCAAATTAGTGTAGTTAACGTCTAACATTAGTTTGAAAACTGCCTCAATATAAACCAAAATAACAGAATGTGACCGCTGGATAGATAAACACATTTAAAGTTTATGATTACACATTTCCTGGTTGGCCTCGGCAACAGGACTTTAGGACTTAAGCGTTTTCAGCAACGACTGCACAGTTCTGGACCGGTTTTTCATCCATCCAAACCCACACCCAGCCTAGCCTTCCCAGGTGGTGTTTCTTCAGCAAACACACTTTGGGTGAGCTCAGTTCTTCCATGGAAGACTGAAGTGACAGTGATCTGGAGAGAGGCCCGCTAATGGGTTTCAGGAGCTTTGGCTTCTCTCCCAACAGAAGCTGGTGTTGAGATTTCTTTCTATTTTTTTTAAATTTATTTATTCATTTGACATAGAGAGAGGGAGATCACAAGTAGGCAGAGAGAAAGGGAGAAGGAGGCTCCTGGCTGAGCAGAGAGCCCGATATGGGGCTCAATCCCAGGACCCTGAGATCACGACCTGAGCCAAAGGCAGAGGCTTAACCCACTGAGCCACCCAGGTGCCCCTGGTGATGAGGTTTCTTTCCCTGAGCTGGCCTAGAGAAATATTCTTTTACCAAAGATAGATTGAGGAGGAGAATCAGTCTCAGTACTAACCAGAATAAGCATGCTTTCCTGTTCATGGGGGGGGGGGGGGAATATCAGAGTAGCTTGATTTAGAGGGAGTGACAATGTCTGAAAGCCAGGTAGAAATGGTTTCAGGGATTACTCGTTATTTTGGATCATCCCCTTAACTTGTTTCGTTCACTAGTATTTCTCCTAAAAAACAGTGGCTTGGGGCGCCTGGGTGGCTCAGTGGGTTAAGTCCTCTGCCTTCTGCTGGGGTTGTGATCCCAAGGTCCTGAGATCGAGCCCCCCATCAGTCTCTCAGGGTCCTAGGATCGATCCCCGAGTGGGGCTCTCTGCTCAGTGGAGAGCCTGCTTCCCTCCCCCTTCTCTCTCTGCCTGCCTCTCTGCCTGCTTGTGATCTTTGTCAAATGAATAAATAAAAAATCTTTTTAAAAAAGTGGCTTATCTATTGAACCAACACACACACATACATACCCCCCACACACAAACACATAAACACACACACACCTGCTACCAACTCTACTTCTACCCAGTTTCCCTCTCTCCCTCTCTCTCTTTTAAGATTATTTATTTATTTGGGAGAGAGAGGTTGAGTGGGGAGGGGCAGAGGGAGAGGGAGAGAGAAACTTCCGTGGACTCCTTATGTGACACGGGACTTGATCGCAAGACCCTGATATCATGACTGAGTGGAAAGCAGTCGGATGCTTAACTGATTGGGCTACCCAATCTCTCTTCAAACCTTCCTCAGAGGAGCACTCCTTTTCATCGGCTCTTTGCCACTCTGCTCAGCTGTAGTGTATGACTTCCCATTTTCTGTCTCTCAGGGCCAGACCCAGGGTCAGGACAGAACTTTCTCCTTCTGCTCAAAGTCTAGACACCAAGGACAGACGTCCTGGAACGGGTGCTGAGGTCATGATCAAAGCCAAGAAATGAGTCCATTGATCCCGAGAGGGCAGGAGAACTTCGGGAGCAGAAGTACAAAGCCAAAGTGGGACACAGAAGGACAAGGGGCCTGGAGGAAGAGCAGTCGTGGGAACAGGAAGGCAGAAGGTGATCAGCGGGCATTCCGAAGCTGGTCGGACAGTTGATGTCATTTACAGCCTTTTCATTTCTTTTTTTTTAATAAAATATTTTATTTATTTATTTGATAGACAGAGATCACAGGTAGGCAGAGAGGCAGGCAGAGAGAGAGAGAGAGAGGAGGAAGCAGGCTCCCCGCGGAGCAGAGAGCCTGATGCGGGGCTCGATCCCAGGACTCCAGGATCATGACCTGAGCTGAAGGCAGAGGCTTTAACCCACTGAGCCACTCAGGCACCCCAGCCTTTTCGTTTCTTGAGAAAATTCTAACCAGAGTCAGCATTGCATAGAGGTAAAGTCACAAACCCTGGAACCAGACTACCTGGGTTTGAAGCCTGGCTCTGCCATTTACTAATTCTGTGACTTTAATCAGTTTCCATCGTTTCTTCATCTGTAAAATGGAGGTAAAATAATAGATTTTAACTCACAGCATTGTTGTAAGGGTTAAATAAATTAATATCTGTAAAGTGCTTAGAAGAGCATCTGTATAAAAAGATGTTGAACAAAACAATATTCACCCAAGCCTTAGGAAAAAAAAAAATTACCAGTTTTCCTGGTAAAAAATAAAATAAATTTATTTATGCTTCTTCCTTCTCTCAGAGGAAACCACCATCTTGAATTCATGATTTCTTTTTTTTTTTTTCTTAAAGATTTATTTATTCATTTGAGAGAGAGAGAGCAGGGGAAGGGATAGAGAGGAAGAGAGACAGAATCTCAAGCAAATTCCCCGCTGAGTGTGGAGTCTGATGCAGGGCTCGATCCCAGGGCCCTGAGATCATGACCCGAGCCGAAATCAAAAGTCAGATGCTCAGTTGACGGAGCCACCCGCGTGTCCCTGTAATTTATCACTCTTGCACATTATTATATTCATTTATATGAGTAGTTGTGTCTCCAAGTATAGAGTAATTTTATTGTTCATATTTTAAGCCATATATAAATGGCATCATGCTTGTTATATTCAACTGTAATTTCTTCTTCCTCAGTTCATCTGTGTTGATATAAGCAGTTCCGGGTCATACATTCACATTGTTCCTATTATTGTTAGAGTATCCCCAGTGCATACATGCACCACAATTTATTTGCCTATTCTCCCGTTGATGGACACTTCAGTTGTTTCTACTTTTTGCTATCGTAAGCATTCTGGGACATATTTCTTGGCAAATACGTGGGAGTTCCTCTAAGATGACTTAGAAGTGAAATTTCTGAAGTTTAGGATAAGCTTATTTTCAAATTTACTTAATATTTTAAAAATTATTCTTTTAAGATATTCAGACAAATTCACATTATCATCTGTGTTCTACTATGTGCTAACTGCTACTTGAAGTCCTTTAGACAGATCAACTTTTTCAATCCTTAAAATCACACTATGAAGGAAATTCTATTATTTCCCTCACTTTATAGAAGAGAAGTACAATAGTTTTCCTCAGATCACACAGCTGATAAGCCATGGAGCTTGGATTCACACCTGAACACACACTTGTTCCAGAATCCTGCTAACTGCAAAATAGGATACCAAAAAAAAAAAAAAAAGGCAAGATATTCTGGCCCAAAAGTATGACAAGGCAAATAAAAAGACTTAATTGAAGGAGGTAAGGTCTCATTAGATCCAGTATTTCCTCATCTTAACTAATTACACATGCATAGACCTTGTTTCCAAATAAGGCCTACTCTGAGATTCCATGCGGACAGGAATCATGGGGAGGAGAGACACTGTTCAACCCAGTACAGGGTCCCCTTCTACATCTGTGGCCAGAGAGTGGAGTCTACACTACTTCCCACGGGACAAGTCTTGGATATTTGGAAATAGCTCCACTATTCACAGATCTCTCTCCCTACTCCACCTCACATGCCCAAGGAGTCTCTTGCCTTTGCTACACATACCCAGTTCAGTCAGGCCACACTGG
The DNA here is from genome assembly GCA_004024625.1 of Mellivora capensis. NCBI lineage: Eukaryota > Metazoa > Chordata > Mammalia > Carnivora > Mustelidae > Mellivora > Mellivora capensis. The sequence goes on along the minus strand of PISX010013811.1, from coordinate 35,907 downwards.
CAGAGCCTCCGGTAGTTCTCAGCTTCCAGGAAATTCCCGCACCATCCAAGGCGCCATGCTCTGGATGCCCTTCCATTTGCCAGTGTCTGCTGCAGATGAAGAAACATCCAGAACTCCACAATAGATGCTGTCTTCCAGGTGTGGACAGACCCAGAGAGCATACAGTGAGCCCTAAGAGTTGCCAGGAATTCCCGTAATGCTGTTTGGGTCCTGACTGCATGAGCCATGCCTTCTAGATCATTCAGGAAAGCTGAGTCATGCTTCTAGCTCGTCCCTGGCTCTATAAACAGAAGCAAATCAAAGTTTCTACACTTACACTTCTTAACCTTTAGAAAAAGTAATACTTGCCCTAACCTGTTTGGCAATGATGTTGTGAGGACAGATATCAGATGGGTACAAAAGACTCAGATAAAATCCTCAGATAAAAGTGGATGGGAAGAATGTGGCTATGCACCCAGAGCACAATGGAATGTAACCTTGTTTTATGGCACGGGGTCTTTTAATAATCCAGCGAAATCTACGCTGCACTGCCTCCGAAAACGCACATAAGCATGGGCGCACACACATGTAAGCTTCCAAATAATTGGGGAGTTGGATTACCCTGGAGCCCAGACACGGATTCTCCCCATTCTCTAATTAAGCAGTGATTTTGAGCCTGAGCATTAAGTAACTACGGAAAATAGTATTCCTTCCTGATTCATAGGTGGCAGTTCTGGTTTAGAAGTGAGGCTGTTTGGGCAGTCTCAGCACAGCACGTGGCCACCGTTGGAGCAGAGTAGAAATATTTTTGGACTGAGTTCAGTGTCTGCGAACAGTGAGGCACCTTCTCAGTAGTAGCAACAGCACTCCAAAGTACAAGAGGTGGGGCTCCCATCCCCCTTTTCTCACTTTCTGTCTTTCCCCCCTTTTTAATGTCCCCATTTCAGCAGAAATTGACTCAACTCTCTTTGAATGGATGAAATTGATCCATTAAAGTAATCCTTACTAATCTGTTAGAAAATCAGGGTCCTGGACTGTTCCAACCTTAAGAAAGTTCCCCGCAGCCAGAGAAGCATAGTTATCTGACGTGTGATTTACTAGACAGTATTTCTTCTATTGGTGGTAGAAATAATTTAGGACAAAAATGCCTTTCTAGTAATGTATATTTTCCATAATTTTAACATAGTTTATAGTATTCATATAGTCTCAGTTTGTTCAAACTCTTCTCATTGAATCTGATCTCTTTTGTTTTCTACCAAAAACCAAAACAAAAGTGGGAGATAGGGAATGCCCATTTGCTAGATAAGGACACTGAGCCCTTGAGAAGTTAGGCTACTTGCCTGAAATCTTGCAGTTAGGAAGAGACAGAGCCAGGATTTTCACCTAGATCTGATCCCAAATACCACTTCCTGTGCTAGATCATAAAGGTAAGCCTGTAAACAATATCCAGGTTCAGTTTTCCAATGGCCTCTTTGAAGCCAAGGTTTAGTATGACTTCAGGGGTAGTAGATCTTCATCCCAGGAGCTAGAAGTCACAGAATTCTTCTCTTACTGGGTATCCTTAAGCTGGGTGCATGGTGAAGTTGACAGTTGCCTCCAACTGATCAAAAATAATAAAAAATATCAGCCTTTATTCTTACTGATGACTGAGACCTCTTTAACAATGAGCGGAGCCTTTCATGCCACAATAAGACACAGGACTGGAAATGCAAATAACTGAGTATAGGTCAGTGGAAATGGCTGATAGCAGATATTTCTCTGAAAACAAGTCTTGACAGGGGAGAGAGTAGGGAGAGTCACCACCAAAGCCAGGACACTGTCTGAAGCTGCCTAGAGCCAATGGGAGAGAGAAAAGCCAGTCTGAAGACCAATGGCACCTGTCTCCTATCATCCTTGTGCTTCTCCCTCTCCACTGAGGTCTCCTCACTCAGAGAAGAATGGAATGAACATGCTCTTGACTACAGGAGAACTCAGTGTTGCCCAAAGTGTGGTCCCCAGGACTACAGCATCTGAGTCACCCAGAAATGATGGTTAATCATTCAGATTCCCAGGCACTTAACTCCTTCCCCTTCCCCACTGACCCATCCACATACCTTTCCAGTCCTGGTATCAGGCTAGGGCTGGGAATTAGCAAGCTCCCAAAATGTCTGCTGTGAACAGGAATTGTTTGGGGGCTATTCTTCTAGAGGCCCAATTACATCATGAGAACACCCATTTTGGAAGGATCTTGAGGAAAACACCTCAGTAAAAGCTATTTTATGGGTTTCTTTTATAACTCTTCTCTTCCTTTATATTAAAATCAATTGGTGTATTTTTTTAAAATTATGCAACCCTGTGCTTATACCATTTCAGTTAGATACACAAATGTGATCTCTGTATATCTGCATACAGGCTATTTTAATTTCTTTTTCTTTTTTTTTTTTTTTTGTACAGCTCTTATTCCCTTCCCTCCCTTGTCTATTCTCATTTCCATGAGGTCCCCAATAATGTATAATGCAATTCAATCTCTAGTCTCCCTTATACTAATACACACACAAACTTATATAGATAGGTGTTGCTTTTCGTATTACAAAAACAGAAACATATTTTACATTTTCTGTATCTTGTTTTTCTCGCTCAACAATACTTAATAGAAATCCTTCCATATCACAAGGCATAACTCTAATTTATTCTTTTAAATCATTGCTATGATTTCACAGTGCAGATGAATCATAACTTACTCAATCATTCTCCTATTGATGGACAAAATTTGTTCCCATGTTCCTACTCTATGGACAATGCAGTGATTAAGATCTTTGCTTTATTTCTAGGGAAGATTCTTATTCATAGGATAGAGAGCTACATAAGTGTTGGCTACAATAATAATTAATATTGGTATTTTGTAGGTTTATATGTATTTTTATTTTTAACCATTCTTTTCAAGTTGCTTTCCATATAAGATATTTTAACCAGTAGTTATATGAGTATTCTTTTTCCCCTTTACAACTTCTCATTATGTTGGTGGGGAAATGCAATTACTTATATAAATTTGTCATATTGAATTTTTAAATCTTTCACTTTAAATATCCCAACTTTTGAAGTACTATTTGAGTTTTACGAATGCACATCAACTAGCAAATAGTAAGTACTGAGCTCTAAGGTGCTTTGCAGGTACAGCCAACGAAACGAAAGAAAAACAGGCTGCCTTCAATATGACTATCCTCCAAATATTTTAAATCGATTGATTGATATGAAAAATCTCCAGTATTTTTCATGCCTTGCCAACAGCCAAATCCGATAGGGTCAGTCTTTCTGTGTCTGTAAATATGGTAAGTCAAGGTCAAAGAACATTTTCTGGAAACAAAACTATTTTCTTTGTTTATATTTATGACACCAACGTGAAAGAAGAAAAGCTGTGACCTTGCTAGATCCACAAACTTTAACCAGTCCTCGTTTGCTGAGAACATCTGGAAGTGTCCAGCAAGGCATCAAGGTGCACAAACAGTTCCCCCAGGACCACATCTGAAGTGCCATTTACAGTTCATGGGAAGTGGCAGGATTCAGAAAGTGATGTTTAAGGGAGACAGGAGCCATAGGGAGGGGGACAGAAGAAAGGCTGGAGAAGGGAGAGAGAAAGCTTTAGGTCTGTGTGAGCTAAAGGTGGGGGCGGCGGGGGGGGGGGGGAAGCAGTTTAAGTATGGAAGAAAAGACACACACATAGGATAGCTCGCACAGGCAGAGTTGCTGTGGAAGCACATTCCAGGAAAATCTTAAGAGATTACTTTAATAATAAACCATGCATTCTTCAGCAAGCCATCACGGGATTAACTACCCTTTTCCTAGGCTGGGAACACAGTCGTCAGGTTTTTTAATTTTTTTGTTTTTTTTTCCTTCTCCCTCACAGGCAGGTTTTGTGCAAGGGAAAGTCATGCAAGGACCATAGGTCTTCAAACATTGCATTGAATTTTCCTCACCTTAAGGTGCTAAACACTAATTTTAATGGTGATAAGAGAAAAATCATTTAGGCAAGGTTAACATCTGGGTGGGCTTGGGTGTGATTTTCCAGCTGCAAGGATGTTCATTTCAGACTTCCTGAAAAGTGAACAACTTCTATGGGATAGGAGACTGTGTTCCATCAGAGATTAAAAAGAGTTAAATTTCTTTTCTTTTTCTTTCTTTCTTTCTTTCTTTCTTTCTTTCTTTCTTTCTTTCTTTCTTTCTTTCTTTCTCCTTACTGTGAACAGGACACTGTATTACCGCCAGAAGCAATATCAGCACCCTAGAGATATAAAAATACTCTTCAAATCAGAGTTCTCCACTGTTGACTCTTAAGATTTCTGTGTAAAATGACAGAGCTGTCTGCTTTAAGCTGTCTGTGTGAGCCCACTCCTCATAAATGGACTGTTTTCATTAAAGTCTTCTCTTGAAACTCCAGCTCATTTGGACAAAATCATTTTCTTCCTCTGGCTCCTTAGACATAATTCTTCTATTTGGTAGAGCAAACGTATGTTAACCTTTCTAGTAACAGTCTTCTGATAAAAAAAAAAAAAAAATAGGTTTGGGTGGTCACTTCTGAGTTGAGAAAATATTAGCTATTGAGGTTAAAAGAGAAACCCCATTTTCCCCCCAAATTGCCAATGCCTCTATGTGCCTGAAATCAGCCATCATTTTTCCAGCTACTCAGCCTTTGGAAGTGAAATCATCCTTCTGGACTCTTGGGTCTTAGAAATAAAGCAGTATGTTCTAAATGTACCAGAATTAAAGTTCTCCACATAAATGTTATAAATACTGTCCTAAGATTAAAGTCTGCATATCTCTTATCATTCACAGGAAGTTTATATATATATATATATATATATATATATATATATTTTTTTTTTTTTTTTTTTTTTTTTTTTTTTTTAATAATAGCAAATTACCTCAGAGGAACATTGGAAACTGTCAGCACCACCCTCCCCACACCCACACCCTCAGGTGTGAGGGGATGAGACAGCAGAAATCATAGAGGCCAGGAGAGAGGACCCTCTCCCTGTGGCAGGGTTTCGCAGCTCTGTGCCCCCAGCTCCGGGACAGTCCCAAGCCTGACCTACTTGAGAGCAGGGACTGCCACTCACACTGAGCTGCCCCAAATTACACAGCGGCTTTGCAGCTGGGCTAGGCTTGGACCACAAAATGCATCCTTGGTATCCCATGAGCCCGATTTGAACTCTCAGTTTCCAGAGGTAAAATGCAAATCCGCTGTGTGTCGCTTACTCAATAAAATCAATAACCCCTTCTCATCCAAACATAATTTGGCCGTTTCACATTTAGTACACACTGTCTCCCACTGCCCCCCTCCAAAAAAATAAAAAATTAAAAAAAGAAAATAAACAGATAATAATTATATAGATAATAATAAATAGAAAATAAATAGAAAAAAATAGAAAAAAAAACCAAAATAATTTCAAAATTATTTAAAACTGACAGTTTCTGGGGATACCGTACAATTGTTCATGATTTTAAAATACGGAGAAGATGAATTCCCAGCTCGTGAGGGTCGGCAAAGCTGTGCTGTGGCGCGCCAATATCTTCAGCTATTTTATTTCTCGTGTCGCAGGTTGCTCTGAGAGGCGCAGGGGCCACTGTGGAGATCAGAGCAGACAGTCCTGTCAAGGGTCTACACGGGGATGTACATGGTCCTTGTATCAGAGACACAGGGGTGAACGTCTTTGTTTACACCGATTTCAGAGCACTGGGATTCCATCCGTCTATCAGGATTTTATTTCAGCCCTAAATGCAGCATGTTTTACACGTGCACACACAGGTCCCCCACCAAGTTAGGAGCGCCCGCACCAGCCCTGCCTGCGAAGGGGCAACCCCACGTCCGGCCGGAGGGACGGCGGGTCCGAGCTGGGATCCGTCGCCTCCTGCCAGGAGAGTCGGGAGTAAAGGCGGCCCTTTGTTCCGAGGGCCCCAGCGGGTGGGGCTGACTTTCGCGTGCCACATCACTGAAGTGGCGCTCGGGAGAAGGGATTTGGGAAGCCAAGGTCGGGTGGATCCCACCCCTTTCCTGCGGAGTTTCCCCTTCCTGTCCTTATTTGCCCCCTCCCCCGTCCCGCGCCCCCCAGCTCGCGGCGGCCCGGGCGGCGGCGGCGCCCTCCCTCGCCCCTCCCCCGCCGGGCCGGGGGCCCCCTGCGATCGCCCCCCGCTGGCGGGGCTCGCGAGCGAGGGGAGCCGGGCGCTCGGCGTGGCGGCCGCTCGAGTTAATAAACAGTTAAGTTTGGAAGACTCGGCAGACACGTTGAGGGGGAGTTACCAAGCCCAGGCAGCAAAAACATCCCGGCGCATTCCTGGGGAGTCCTCGGCTGCCAGCATCTGATTAGAACCATATCTCGCCGGGAGTGGCCGCGCGGCTCCGAGGCTCCCGGGCCGGCGGCTATTTAAGCGCGGCCCGCCGTGTCGGCCGCGCGGCAGCCTGGAGGCTCGGCACCGGGAAGTCATGCTCGCTTCGCCGAGGCGCTAGCCAGCCGTGAGTCGCTCTCCCGTCCTTCCTCCCCTGGGCTCCATGTTTCGCCCTCTCCACGCCTCTTTTTCCCCCTTGGGATGCAGCTCTGGGGCTTGTTTGGGGGGGGCGGGGGTGCGGAATCTTGGAGAGGGGACGGTGCTTGGGGAAAGAGCGGTTTTGTGGCCTGACATCCGAGGAATGCTTCCGCGGACTGCGTTTACCTTTGGGGTCGGGCTGCAGATGTCCAGCTTGTGACATTTCATAAGCGCCTCCGTGTGTGTGTGTGTGTGTGTGTGTGTGTGTGTGCTGTGTGCGCGCGCGCTAAATGCTCTGCGGGCAACCCTGGTTGGTAAGACGCTGGTGTGGCCGCTGACCGCCTAATTAACTCCTCCAGGGGTGTTTATTTGTGCCCTGTGACAAAGGCTGGGGACCCGGTTTGTCCCCCCCTCCCCCAAGCTTTTTCCTAGTGGCTGACAACGTGTGGCATGAAAATGTGAACTTTGTCTTACACCGCATTCTTAAGAAAGTAGCTGCCCAGGAGACTGAACAAACTTGTTTTAAATCCCTGGAGCGTTTAAAAGGTGTTGGCCTGCTTGCTGTAAACTGGCTGGAAAAATTAAGTAAGAATTCTAGAAAAGGGGGGAAAAGTGAATGGGTTAAAGCCATGGTTAAACCATGGTTAAAGCCAGTCAGCCTAGCGGTCCTCACAGCATAGAGCCGACTCTGTTACTCCTCTCCTGCTTCCTTTCCTCTTCTTTCACTCTCAGTTCCTAGCCGGGAATTCAGGTCCGCTGTCAATGTCAGCAGGGAGCTGTTTGAGTCCAAAGGGAAATTTAACTGGATTAAAGGCACTTGAAGAATCTGGATGTTATCTCCACGCCTTTACCACCCTGCCTTCCCACCGCCCCCAACCACCTTTTCCTCATTCTTTTCAGTTTGTGTTTGGAAGGAAGACAGGCACTCTTGTAAAATGAGAAGAGCAGCAGTAAGCTTCCAGACACATGGAAAGACTTAACAATTATGGAGGGGGGACTTCATGAATAGTAAATGTTGTTATTACACTATAAAGTGACTTAATGAAAAAATTTCTGGCCCTAATCAGGCAAAGCAGCAGGGGTAGGGGAGGAGAAAGTAAGACGGAACTAACTCAAACAGAAGTAATGGTTGAATAAAGAAGGCAGCCACAAAAATGCCTTCAAGATGTCTGATAAGGCTCTCTGAAAGGCTTTGATGGGATAAAGAATTGATCTTCCTTCCAGGCTTAAGGTTAGCTTCCTGCACAGGAGCATCCACTGGCTGTTGAGGAGGGATGTACTAGCTGGCATGGGGGAGCCCTGCAGAGACCAAATGGCTTGTCTCCCTGGTCTATGACATCGCCACGCTTGCTTCTTACACCCACCATCAGACCATGAGTAGGCTGCTTTTCTCTGGGCCTGGTGCCCCGCCCACCCCAGGTTCTGTCTCTCCCTCCTTGAAGGGAAACAGGGCTCAGTGACACCATAGGAAAGTTTATTGCCTTGAGGATTCAGAAGTATTTGGGACTGAGCTCTCTTTACCCTTCAGGGCAAGGATCATTTTGGTAAAGCGCTGGGCATGTGGGTGAAGTACCACACTTCATAGAACGTGAAGTGTGCAGTGTGGACAGTCTCCTGGAGAAAGCACGGAAGAGATCTAGTAGCCTTTTCCAATGTGTATTTCTGGCACTGAGTACTTCTTCCAAATTCCTCATCAGTCTCCCCGCAAGGCAGACTGGATTCTTTTTCCTGTTGGTGAATAACTTAACTTCCCACTCTCAACTCTGTCCCTTCTTATCCAAACAACTGCCCTGGAAACCAGTTGTTCTTTAAGCTATACCCTCCTACATTTTATTGGATGGCCAGAACCAATTGATGGTAATGGGATGTCCTCCACCTTTGAACCCTGACATCTGTGTTGTTGGCATTCTGGTCTTGGACACAGTTGGATCTTCACCTGAGGATGTTAGGAGAGGGAAGAGAGCCATGCATGGCACTTGTTAAAAGCCTTGCCTAATCTGTTGAGGGGAGTCTGCATTTCCATTCAAGACTTTTGACAGTTTTAGGTTCAACTAGAAGTCCGAATTCCCATGCATTCGGTTTATCTCTTGGCTTGCTCAAAAGCTTAAACGAATCTTAGTCACCTTGTTAGGGTTGAAGGAATTGCTTTTAAACACTTGTTGGCATGAAGGTGGTACAGGGACCTCTAGAAACTTCTGACCAGATGGTTGGGAGTGATACTTATTGGTCTACTTGGCCATGCCTCAATTATCTGAAGATTAAGAGAGCAGAAAGACATATGCCTTGTCGGGTGGCTCCTGGCCAGAAGGAGGCTTTGTGGATATGTGGGCTCTTGGCGACACAGCGAGAAGATGCTGCTTCATTCCCAATTCTACCGTAAGCCTACACTTGCTACCACTGATATTTTTTATCTGAATGGTTTTGAAGGCATCATGTGTTTCCCTCAATCTGTCCTGCCTTCGGGATTTAATTGATGCTTTTCTCAAAGACAAGTGAAGGTGCTGAAATGCTCGCGCAGGCTGCTGAAGAGTGGGCTCTCCCATGGGTCCGGTTGTCCTCATGGGCATCAGAACATGCCTTCCCACGTGGAGAGGCTTGAGAGTAGACTGGCTGGGGAGTGTCCGTGAACATGTCAGGCTTTCTGGCCTCCACGAGGAATCAGAACGAGACCTGCGCTGGCAATAAGAAACATCTGAGTAAAAGGACATGGTCTTTTAAAATTTTCCCTGGTGCTGCGCGTACTTCTGAATTGGAAGCCGTGCCACTGAATTGCGCGGAGGTCAAAGTCACCTCCTGCGAGCCAGCAGCAACAGCAGCTCCGTGTGCTCGGTGAAAGCCTAACTCACGGTACCGTGGCCCGACTGGGTTGTATGAATCAGAAAGAGAGTAGACCCCTCTTCAACAAAAACCATGCTCATTTCTGACTAAGGGAACTGGGGATGCTGAGGATGGACACAAAGGGCCAGCACTCATGCCAGTTTCTGCCTACCACCCGGAACAGTCAGGTAGTGGGGTGAGCACGTGGCTTCCGGCGTCCTGCCGCCTTGATTCAAACCCCAGCTACACCACACTGTTGGTTACATGACCTTGGGCAAGTTGCGTAACACCTCTGTACTTAAGCTTCCTTATCCGGAGAGAATAAGAGTACCTGGCCCAAATTTGCTAGGGAGATTGTTAACCTAATATGCTTAGAACACTGTATTCTCTCGGACCTAGAAATATATGTGTTCTGTGTTATTTTTGCCCCCTGAACAACTGAATGATGTGTCTTTGTGAAAACTGAAGGCAGAGTGGAGAATTTCTGCATCAAAACTGGGCACTGCTCGTCTACCTGAGAACGGCTAATCATTCAAGCACTTCATACCCACAAAGCCAGTGTGTTTGCTGTGCTCACCGCTAGGATAGACAGGGAGTTCCTCTGTGTTCTCCGCCAGGAAGCCTGTAGTTTGCTTTGGTCAAGCTGACCTCCTTGGGTCTCAGTGAAGTCTCCACCCCCCTCAGCTTCCCTACAGAGTGGAGTGGAAGCCGCTCTTCCCCAAGTCAGCATTATAGGAGAAGGAAGTGGGAAAGGAGGGAACCACCCATACTAAACTGAGGGACTGGACCAGAAATAAAGTCTTCCGTGTGCGTGCGGCCCCAGTCTATGCTTGCCCACATAGCTGGGCAGGTTGCCATGGTTACTCCCCTTCCCGCATCCTTCTCCCACCCTGGAAGGAAGCCTGCCACTCTAGGGTGAGCAAAATCTGAACAAATTGCTTCCTGATCTAAAAATGGAAGTTACTTTTTTAATGAGGTCAAATCTCCTGTCTACCTACCTCATCCTTTTCCTCTTCTCAACTTATTTTAATCTTAACACTTAATTGTCTAACTCTTGCTAATTCTTCCACCATCAAAGTAGCACAACTTGAAGGCTTATGAAATTTCAGGAACACGGGAGCTATTGCCTCAATATTAAAGAAAACCTGGCAGTTTTTCTCCGCTACTGTAACTTACACAAGCTAGCTAGAGGCAAGTGACCTTTAACTGCCTTAAACCGGTAAGAATTCCAAGTGAACCCAGCAGGCAGAGTGTTGAGCTGTAAGGAAGTTACCGGAAGGCAGGATGCAGGAGGGCTGTCACCTAAATTTTTAGGTAACCACAGAGTAAGAGAGCAGGTAGACTAGGAAGTAACAGTCCTGAAAAAAGTGAGATCCAAAACACTGTTCAACCTGGAATAAATTTGGGGGAAGGATATGTGGTTTCACATTTTCTCTGGGAAAAAAGCTACCCTATTTCTCTCTGATGCACAGTGTTACGCTGAAATAGACTGAGATCTTTATATGACAGATGAAACACACAAGCTATCATTTCACAATCAAATTCATTCAGTCTTTCAAGACTGGACACTTAGTTACCTTCATGTGTGTTTCACAGCTAGAGGGAACTCGTCTAAAATAGTGGTTCTCAGAGTGTGGTCCCCAGACTAACAACACCGGCATCATCTGGAAACTTGTTAGAAATGCAAATTCTTGGTCCCCATCCCAGATTCAGTGAGCCAGACTCCAGCAGTGGGGCTCATCCAGCTGTATTTCAACAAGCCCTCTGCATGATCTAAGAGTAACTTTCACAATTCATTTGTTTTATAATTCAGTTGTTCAGTGAAAAGCATAACAAAGTATGTGCATTCCTACAGTCATGGAAATAATAAAGTAAAGCATTTAAACATAGCTCAATTTAACTGGATCTTAGGATACAAAAGATGAAAAGGCACAGACCTTGACATTTTTCCTACTATCTCAAGTATTATTTTCTTGATCCAAGGAAAACCGATATACTCCTTATTTTTGTATTATCCCCTCACTTCCAAATCCTTTTTCCTCTTTTGGGTTAAGAGCATAATTAATATCCATTTATTAGGGGACTGTCCCAGTTACTTCTTTGTAAAAAGATTCTATAAACTAGATCATTACCCATGAACCAGATGGTTTTCTCTAACCTATAAAACTTTTTTATGTTGTTTTTCATGCAATACTCAGAGTGCAGATGAAGTCTTCTCCATATTGGTAAATGAATCTACTGCATTTGGTTTTTATAGAGCTTTATGGTTTAAAAAGTACCAGTACATTCTCCCATTTATCTTTCACTCTAATAACTTAAGATAGAAAAATATCTCTTTCTTAGTTCAAATATGATCATTACATGTCAGCTTGCTCAGGGTCATATCATTAGATAGGAGAGTCAGGATTCAAGCATGAATCTTTATGATTTGAATCTTGGTGTTTACCTGAATATTTAGTAAGTACCTATTATATGGATTATGTTGCTAGCCTGGCAATGGAAGAATACCCAGTGAGTGGAAATCTAAAAGAAAATCTACATCACGTGAAACAAAGAATGTAGACTCTGGACCTGCATTGGAATGACAGCTGGGCCATTTCTTAGGCATGCTACTCAATGTCCCTGACCCTTAATTGCCTCACCCACCTTGCAAAACAGTCCTAAGAATGACGGATGTTAATCAGAGACTGATGTTTAGTGGAGATCACACCTTAGACTGAGAAATACAAGGGTGTGATCCAGAATTAAAGAATTGGAATTCTGGTTTCGAGGTGATGGCATAGGTTAAGGGTTAAGAGCTTAGACTCCGAACTGCAAATGACTGTCCACAACTCACTTTTCCATTTAAGACAAGAGATAGCGTGTCCGAGTTTCATTTTTCTCCATCAGTAAAATGAGTTGCCACCAAGTTAAAGTTTAGGGTGAAGCCCTGGGAGCTGCTGCTTCAAAAATGCTCCTCCTCTAGAACTACAATTCCCAGTGCTGCAATTAGGCTGATATTTGGAAAATGTTCTTGCTTTACTTGTTTTGAGCTTGAGGCAAGCTGAAATCTAGAGATGAAGACATTTCAGCTGAAAAATTAGAAGACCTTCTTTCTTGCACACCTTGAAACTACTAAATGTGAAGGTCCAGCAGGAGAATGTGGCAATGCTTCATAAACCAGTACAGGCCCACAAATATTAACTCTCAAGGTACCACTTAAATCTCATCGGGCAGGACAATTCAGTCCTCCTAAGGTCTAGAGTTGATCCCTACTCAAAGAACCGGAAAGTGATGAATAGCTTCATTTAACCGTGTCCATGCTGCATATAGCTTCCCTCCTTGTTCTAAACGTTTCATACAATTGACTTCAGTTATTTTCTATATTTTAAGTGTCCTATTAGGGGTCCAAACCTGTTTTGATCTTCTGTGATATGTTATGCTGATGCTAAAGTGCTTTCTGTTGTCAGTTAGTGGTCATATGTTCGAACACCTGCAAGGGATATGAAGAATGCTCAGTCTGGCTTTGGGCACCATGTTACTCCAGGTAGGAAGCATATACCTGACCTCTAGACCAGAGGATCAGAAGTGGGCACAGTATGCTTCTGAGTAGTTGCTCAAATATCTGTCCTTTTGAACAAAAGTCTCAGTGTGCTTTAATTACATTAACCCTGGGTAGTGGTGGTGGTATTTTTTGTTTTGGGGTTTGTGCTTTTTCTTTTAAACTTTTACTTCTAAATTTAAACATCATAAGTGTTCAAAAATTCCATTTTTGAAGTAGAAAACAAATATGTAACTGATCGAATAGGCTCTTCCATCCACAGCTGGTTGATAATATGGAGATTTAATATCAATTTCTGCTTAGACCAAGGTTCAGCTATAACTGAAGCTTTTCAGAAACATACATATTGACAACTGACAAAGAATTGAAAAGCTGATTTTATTCAATGTTGAAACTCTCTTCAGAAGGGTATCTTGTTGCATATAGGTGCCTGTTTAACTGCCTGTTAACTTGTTCTTTGGGAATTTCTGATTTATTCAAATTGTCTGAAGTTCTCAATGACTAAAGGTTGGCTGTAATTTTGTTGGATGATAATATTGACCTGACACCTGCTGGAAGACACAAATGCCAACAATCGCTGCCAATAAGAAATTTAGAGTAAATGACATCGACTTAACTAACATGTGGTTGTGTTAAAATGAAGCGGTATGGGTAGGATCCAGAAAAGAAAAGGATACCAGTATGTGATAATGGACTTAGCTTTTGAAAGAATGGTGGATATCAAATAGAAGAAAAATGCATCCTAGGCAGAAGCACGTAAGCAAATTATGCAGGTGCACGCCCAAGGATATAGATTTGCCAGTTTGACCAAGAGCAAGTACAGATGGCAGAGAGGGAAGACATGGATTTGGAAAGGAGAGATGGATTGCACTGAGCCTTGGATATAAGCACAAGAACTTTAATCTGTATTTGTTATGCAGTGGATCTCTTTGTTAAATCAGGAAAACAAAATGCTGACTCAGATTAATTTGCCTAACTCTACTGGCAGAATGACTTTGAGCAGGGATCGTTTAACTGTTGAACAAAAGCCTATATTCCATGACAAATCAGCAACGCAGAGGAAAGATTTGCCTAAGAGAATATTAGGGAGCAAATGGAAAATATATGTCACCCCTAATGTTGTAAGTGCACTACTCTTTACCAAACTATGTGGGTATCAAAAAGTAGGACCTGACCTCACAATTTCATTGAGTTGGGGGAAGAGTTCTATATGAATCGGAGGGCAACAAGAGGTCGTGGCAAGTGTAGAGAAACAGTAGGCTGGTGAAGGGTCGGTGGACTCCCCTAAGGCTCCCCTACTCCCCATGAGTAGACCTTGAATGATGGGAAGGAATTCACGTGGGTGAAGGCAGTATTACAGCCTAGGGTCGCAACACAAGAAAGTGGGGTGTGTGTGTGTGTGTGTGTGTGTGTGTGTGTGTCCAGGGCAAATGGAAAAGATTAGCCTCTCTAGGGAACAGGTCTCTCTCTCTCTCTCTCTCTCCCTCTCTCTCTCTAAATATACATAGGTACATAGATAGAGAGATAGAGATGGCTGATTAATATAAAACCAGGAAGGGGGCACCTGGGTGGCTCAGTGGGTTAATCCTCTGCTTTCGATTCAGGTCGTGATCTCAAGGTCTTGGGATCAGCCCTGTGTCAGGCTCTCTGCCCAGCAGGAAGCCTGCTTCCCCTTCTCTCTCTCTGCCTGCCTCTCTGCCTACTTGTGATCTCTCTCTCTCTGTCAAATAAATAAAATCTTTAAATATATATATATTTATATAAATATGTACATATTTATATAAAATCAGGAAGGCCATGAAGTCTGAGAGGGCACTCCCACAAGAATTCAACCATAAAAGTAGGTCATTTTACAACTAGTTTCTTATCACTTGGATTCTCATTGGACCTTTTTGAGAAGGTGAAGGAAAAATTCGTCTCACAAGGAGTTTGTTTACTTCAAGAATTCTAAATATCTTAAAAAGCACTTATGTTACGGGTACAGAAAATACCAAAATAACAGTGTAATATGAATTGGTGAATTGTGAGGGGCAAGATACATGATACAAGGAAGTATTGCTCTTTTGGAAACAGGAACTTGGGGTGACAATGAGCAAGATTAGGGAGGAATACTAAAAATAATTTTTTAAAAATTTTTAGTGGGGAGGGTGGTGGGGAATGGACATAAAGGATAGTTCTAGAAAATAGAGGGTCACAGGTTTGCCAGATTTGGTAGACATGAGAAGAGTCTATGATAAAATCTTAGTTTTATGCTAAACTATGGACAGTACTGTTATTGATCTTTGAGGCATATCCACATACCAAATACATTCTGTAGTTCTGTTTCCAGATAGCATCTTGAGATGCAAATGTTCACCTTTCTACATGAGAACTCATTAATAGAAACAATGGAGGCAACCCTGTTCTGTTTTAGGATCTGGACTCTTATATTTCACGCAGCCAACACTTGTTTAAGGGCTTCCTACTTGCAATGATAATAAAGTCCAGTTTTTAAAAGACTTACATTAACCGGATGCTATCGGATACTCCCTTGCCAATGCTCTAGTGAGTCGGCCGTGTTACTCACATACCAAAGCACTTCGGTGTGGCCCTGGTTACATTTTCATAATATTGCTTCATTAAAATCTGTGGTTCAGTAGTTTTGCCTGATCTGCAAGTGGCATTATCATACTCAGAAAATCTGATGAGTGAGAGTGCCGCCGAGCGTGCCTGCTTCTAAAATATCGAGGTTCACGTCGTCTCTGAATTGCTCGCCCTTCTGAAGTGACAAAACTGAATGCCAAATGAGCGCAGCTTTTCTTTCTGGTGTTTGTGATACAAGGTTGATTTGGAAATTTGGATAACTTTTCAGGAATCATCATTGATGTTCTTTAATAACCAAGTGAATCACAAGATTCTTTCCTCCGGCTGGCTCTGTCACACAGATGCTCTTCCAGATCGTTATGTGGGTATAGAGGACTCCCTAACATTGAATGTAAATATCTTCCATCTAATTAGTTCTTTAAGTAAATGTCATAATTTTAAAACTGTCTGTTGAAGAGGGTAATTGAGCCTTTAAGACAAAATTTGCATCTTTCCATGGTTGATATAAATGAGAAAGCAATTTATACAGGAGTCCTTGAGGTAGAACTAATTTTGCTCTTGTTAAGCATTATTCATGGCAATGAGACTTTCTACCCTAATCAGAAATGTCTCCTCTAAAAAACTTAGCACCGATTGAAACCATTACCTGCTTGTTCTCTCTCCCCTGCCTATACTGTAAGCCCCTTGAGAACAGAGGCCATGTCTCTTTCAGCACTGTATATAGAGCATACCACAGCACTTGGCACACAGTAGGTGTTCACTATCCAATAACCAGATGGACAAGTGAATGAGTGACAAGCTGCTCTCCTTTGCACCATTGACTGTAATTTATTATCGAGTGAGCAAAATGGGAAACTTCAGCTCACCTTATCATCTGTTGGTATAAGTCAAACAGTTCCGAATCCTTTTCTTTAACTTTTATAATGAATAACATTCATATATTCCTCTAGTTTATCTACTCAGGACCTGAGAAAGGCAGACAAGTTGTTACTGAAATTCTCCAGATGGTGTGGTCTTTTCAAGTCCTTGGGTTAACTTCTGCCAATGGAGTATACATCATAGCTCATACATCGTTCTGACCCGATGGGTGTAATCACCTGGCTAATAATTATTGTAGTGGTGAATAGTTTCCCACCTGATACTTCACCCAAGGACAACTTCTTATTCTCCTTCTGTTTCTTCTCTTTAAGGTTGCCACTAACCTGCTTCCCAAAAAAAAAAAAAAAAACTAATAAAAATGGAAGAAATAGATGAAATCTTTGGCTCAAGCACTGGATAAAAAAGGTTATCCCTTTGACTTAACACAATTTCTGCCAAAATCAGAAGAAACCTGTTTGTTTTTTTTTTAATTGGCATAATGCCGCTGTAATGTAAGGTTGTGATATCCATTAGGCTCTTTAAAATGCCCAAATTGAGGCGCCCGGCTAGCTCAGTTGGTAGAGCATGAGACTCTTAAAATGCCCAAATTGCGTTGCTAATTCATTACTGTTCCACAGATTCCCTTGGGTCCAAGGAAAACAGCCTAAAAATGAACAATAGACCAAATGGTAACCAAGTTTAACAATCCCAGCATAAAAGAATTTTTTCAAATCCTGGTGACCATTTGATCCAAATGTTCATCTTTTTTTTTAAAGATTTTATTTATTTATTTGACAGACAGAGATCACAAGTAGGCAGAGAGAGAGGAGGAAGCATGCCCCCTGCTGAGCAGAGAGCCTGATGTGGGGCTGGATCCCAAGACCCTGGGATCATGACCTGAGCTGAAGGCAGAGGCTTTAACCCATTGAGCTACCCAGGCGCCCCCCAAATGTTCATTTTTTTAATACATCAGGAGTTTTTCTCAATGACATTGGATAGGTAAGTCTCCACAAATGATGTCCAAGTCAGTAGTTCAAAGCTTACAGTGAGTGGCATTCCGTAAGTGTGCATGTTCATTTTGTAGGTTCTCTTAGCTTTTGAGTTTAATTTCACGTGACTGAATTCTAAAGCACCTTCATGATTTTACCTCTAGCCCAAGATAGACTGTAGATTTACCTACATTATAAATATTGCTATCTGGCAAATTAGCTTGTCTCTAAGGAATTTCATTTTAAAAATGCAGAAAGGCACATGTCACCCTAATATCACTATTCTAAAAGCGTAAGGAACAGAAATCTGTCTCTTATCCTGCTCACTCCCCTCTTAACCAGCATTTCCTTGGTACTGATCTTCCTAGTCTTTCAAGTTATATGAAGAACATACATAAAATGGAGAAATGCTATATATTCTGCTTCAAATGAGGAGCTATAACAATGTGACTCTTTTAGTCGGTAGCAGCTTTCTGTAAAGGATATTCCTTTAGGTGGTCACATTTCAAAATACCAATTCACTTATATCAGCTTTTAGAAAACTGACATTATGGGAATTCTATTTTTAAGATGAAATGGATCTTCTTAGAATGAAGGTTATAAGACATAATGGCCTTTGATTTTTTTTTTTTTAAGCCACCTCTAGGACACTTGGTTTGTTTGAAGTTTGAGCATCATAGCTTGGCAAGATGGATAACCTTGGATCTGACATTTGAGATTTGTTAGACCTTAACCTTTCAATTAACAAGCTTTGTTTCCAAAAGATTAGCCAAGTATTTAAATGGAAAAAACGGCTGTGTTGAATCACTCAAAGTGGCAAGTTCATGCAACTATCATACTACAAAGCAATGTCACTCTTTGATGCCATGGTCCATACTCAGATTTGTCACCACCCCAGCCGCTGCACCGCTGCTCAAAACCTCAGAGTCTTCCCAGTACTGTCTAGACAAAATGTAGTTCTGAAAATTCACTCTAATCCAGTTTGACCCAACTTTCAGCCTTTCCCCTCGTATCACCCAACACAGTCCTGTGTTCTAGACAAGCTGACATAAGTATACTTTACTCACTGCTATCAATTCCTCTTTCCTGAAGGTGTTTTCTGGCCAATTCACATTCCTCTAATCTGAAGAACTGAGTTTAGTTCTCTCTTTTTGCTCATATAATTCTAAAACAGAGAAGTTAAAAGCATATATATTAGCCCTGTGGGATTTTTAGTTGACTTTTGTACTTTACCTTCTCTCCCATCAGGTAGGGATATCAATCCTTCCCCCACAGCATTAAAGGAGAAAGATTTAGCATCATACATCACACATCACACCAGGCATATAATAAACATCCAATAAATTTAACTTGCAAAAATACGGCATTCCTTCTGCGTTCCTAAGAAAACTGTTTAAGCCGCACTAACCCTGCACTTCCAATTCACTCTGCTCTCTCTCTTTTTTTTTTCCAGGACATTTACCACCTTCTGAAAGACTGTAATCTACTTATGTGTTTCCCTGTTAGAGGGTAAACCCTACAAAGGAATAGATCTTTTGTTCACTGACATATCCCAAGCTCTAGAAAAGTGTTTGGCACACAGTGGGGACACAGATTTGTTACATGAATTAGCTTGCATTCAGGGACAAATTTTGTTTTCAGTCTCTCAGTTATAGTGGTTTTGAGCAAAGATTAATCACCAAACCCAGGTGCTCCGAATAAAATAATAATAGTAATAATAATAATATATTTTTTAAAAAGCTGTCAGTATTTGAAGGCCTTCTCAATCTTCTAATAGCATGACTTCTGGGCAAAATCTAGGGTAGCTAATGACTTCCCATTTGTGTAGTCACTCTGGCTAGGTGTGAGACAGATGACAGGCCTTTCAGAGTCAAAAGGGAAGGCATTTGTTTTTACCCTTATAAGGGACTTTCTTAGATGGAGGTGCAAATGTAGAATGGAACGTAGGGTAAGGACCTCAACGCTGGAGAGATAGACCCTCAGAAAGAAATTTTAATCACATCCACTTCTGATAGCCCCAAAAGTAGAACTTGCTTGTGTTAGTGGGACTAAGAAAAATTAGTCCCTTGGTGTTGTTTCTCTCACGATTTTCTTTGGTGGAATTCATTATCTACATGCTTCAATAATTCATTAAGGAGTGCAACCTAGTTTAGAAAAAAAAAAAACCTTACAACTATAAACATTCCTAATTTCAGACTTTGCTGCACTAGAAGGCCTCTGTAGGGTATAGAAGGGCTTGATCATTAGTTTTTTGAGGATTTGTTTTAACCTCCTTGTCTACAATATTGAGTCTTTTTAATAAAGATAGGATTAGGAACTTAATAGTGGCTTTCAAAGAAGACTTGTCTTTGCACAGAGCTATAGAGTTCAGCTGAGGAAATGAATGATCTAATTACATTCTCTGATGCTAAAAATGCCTACATTCTAAGACCAGAAAATAGCAGATGCCACCGTGAATCTGTCCAAAGCTTCAGGACCTGCTCGAGTTACATTTATTTAATGACTATAATAGGGATAATAAAGAGAGGTGACACATGGAACACCAATCTAATCATTTATATCCATCCCATGGTTGCCGTAGTATTTAAGTGTCAATTACTTAGCAGGCACAGAATTTGCAACAGATCATTACTAGTTCAGAGACTAGACGCGATTACTAGACGCGATTGCTCTAAAAGCTAATGAAACATGTTGCTTAAATATTGCATTTCTTATGAACCAGAGAAATTTCCTTGACAGTGAGTCATTGATGTGGACATTCCTGTGTAGGCTAACCAGAAGCCTTTTTGTAGTTCAATAAAAATAGGACTATCTCATAATGGGCCGGGAGGTCTCAGGGAAAGCCCAGCAAAGTGGCATGTGATCAGCAACCATTGCTACTAGTTCGCCTTATGCTGGACCCAAGTTTCACCCCCATGTTTTATCATCTTGAAAAAGCCCAATAGGGATGGCATGCATTTAAGAGGCCTGGGAGAGCTCTCATTCCATCTACTTATTCTGGGAAAGGCAGATGATGTGTGTGGTAAGTCAGATGATGATGATGATTGCTTTTTACCAGCTTCTTGCTTTGAAACAAAAGCATGCCCGTTAAAGGATCCTTGGGTCTCTGAGTGCTAGGCAGGTATATGAGTAATAACTTAATGCAAAGGAAAAATACTTGACACAATGTCTAGCCAAAGCTCTGTTGAATAGAAAACAGAATATACTTCCAAAGTTTTTAGCACAACTATTAAATAGCAGTAATCTTGGGACGCCTAGGTGGCTCAGTTGGTTGGACGACTGCCTTTGGCTCAGGTCATGATCCCAGAGACCCGGGATCGAGTCCCGCATCAGGCTCCCAGCTCCACGGGGAGTCTGCTTCTCCCTCTGACCTTCTCCTCGCTCATGCTCTCTCACTGCCTCTCTCTCAAATAAATAAATAAAATCTTTAAAAAAAAATAGCAGTAATCTTGCTATTAACTTAAATCATATTCAAGTTAACATGGAAGGAGTACAGGGTCATCCAACATCAGATTCACATGAAGATTCACATGCAGCTGGATATGATTCTGAATAACATATTTTAAAGGACACAGCAATAGATCCAATAAATGAGCCTTTATAGTTTAGAAAACGAGAAAAACTAGACGGTCCTAGTATATAAATTTATCATCTCAGATAAGTTAAGCCCTTTTGGGGAAGTAATAATTCCTTTGGCACCATATGAATTGATGACTTGTTTAGTTAATTCATTTATTGCCTTGTAAAATATCCAAACTGAGTTATCAGGCTAGCAGTATAGGCTTATAAGAAACAGCATATTACATTGATGATTATTTCACAGAAATACACAGTTAAGACACTAATTATTTCTTCAGTCTTGTAGAATAACAAATCAAAAGTAGAACAAACAAAGCCATATTCTGATTGGGGGAAAAACAGCACTTTTCTAGGCTCCTCAAAATCAGTGGTGAATGCCACCTCAGGAGCTCATCTTAAAAAGAAAAAAAAGAAACGAAATATACAAAACTCGAGCCTTTGGAAATGTTGTCTAATGACATACCCAGGATAATTTTCTTAGATATCTTATTTTTATGCAGCAAATCAAAAAAACCTTTTTTTTTTTGTCCCTTCTCCCAGCCCTGGAATGATTTTAATGTCAGAAAAGATGATGTAAGAAAGCAACCCAGTAGAATACGTAAGTTAGAAAATCTTCGAAGTCACTCTTTAAATCCTAGAATAAACTTTTTCTTGAATCTATACAGAGTAAGGTGAAACTCGAGGTCTTTTCCTTGTGCTCTTTGATTACTATAACTAGGAAGAAGATGAGTAAGTTGTATCTTCCTTTCCTAAGTACACTTAGTTCTCTGAAACTCCACATCCATTTTAATCTTATTGGTAAAAGTCACTTCAATGAGTTGCCAAAGGTGGTATGGAAATTGTCTGAAAGCTTCTTGGTTAAGGAACATTGTTTAATGTTTGGGATCACATAGGGGTGGCTTTTTCCGTGGAGGCTCTGGTAGATACAAAACTCCTTGAATTACTTTTCCAAACTTGCTGATTGTGCTTCATGATTCCTAAGGTAGATGTCTGGCCGTATCTGTGGAAGGCAGGACCTGTTAATGGTGATGACTTACATGATCCTGACAGGCATAATTTTGGTTACATTTACTTGGATTTATAGAGAGAGAGTTCATGAAACAACATCTATCTCACGTGCTGAGACTTTATAAGTAAAAGTCTGACATTAAGTGGTAGGTTTTCTAATTGTAGTTGGAACTACCTCTGCTCATCTGTCTGTGCTGTGAAAGGACCCTACACAGATATTTCAGTACATTGGAATCATTTATTGTTTGATGTAGTTGCTTCAATTGTGCAGCAACTAAAATCCCAAATCTGCCTCCTTTAGCATGGGTGAGTGTACTATCTCAAATATTCCCATCCTTCAGTTTAATTTTAAGATACACTTATTTATTCTCGGTACTTACTTGGTCCAATACCATTTCCGAAAAGATGAAAGAATAATGACAGGGCATGAACTTGAGCTCAAAGGTAATTGTGCATTTTTGCCATCTCGTGCTCACTCTGCAGCAGCTTCTTGGGGTGTTTGTAGATAAACACAGCTTCTGAGCAGGTAGTCTAGCTATTCCAGGACCTTTTTTGGATCCTGCCACCTAAATTTTCCATACTTGAGTAGTACTGGCATATTACCTCAAGAAGCAAGAAAACAAGTTGGCAGATCTAGCTTCCTTCTTGTCCACAGAACCTGAAATTACCTAGGGATTTCTTATCTGTTAACTTACCTAATTTGATCAGCAACCAAGAAGTAAGCAAATGAGCCTGTATATTTATTTCTCCCAGACGAGTTCCCCTGGCCTTTTGGATAGCATTCTGGAACTTTGTAACCTTCAGTGTGGTAGAACGCTGCTATCAGGAGGGGAGAGGACTGGTCATCAGGTTGCTGGTTCTATGCAGACCTGCAACTTGGCAAATAAGTAGAAAGTCTCTTTTTATTCGGTAAATGATTCTTTTTGTCTTCTTCTTATTTAAAAGCAACCAAGTCTTTTTTTTTTTTTTAAGGGAAATTAGCTAAATTAGGAAGAACCATCCACAAAATAATTGTTATATCAACCATACAGATAACAAAAAAGTAGTTTTAAAAACACATACTTTCTTAACCATGGGGCTTAGCAGGGCTGCCATCATTCTTAGAGATGAAGCACGAATGCCCTGTTGGAGGTGGAGACCTGGCCAACTAGAAAAGGTCCTATCAGACGTGGGAATGTGAGCCAATGACAAGTTTCTCGTGGAAGGCTAATGCCAGCTCTAAGGGGAGACTGGACACTAAAACAAAGGACATATTTGACTGGAAAGGCCACCTAGAACCCAGAGATAACATATCAGGATGGGATCACTTAAACTGATTTTGTGTTGTGTCTACATGGCTATGAGAACTTTTTTCCCCACAGTTTTGGTCTATGTACAGACACAGAGAGAAAAAGAAGTTCTGCCTGTCCATATACAATTACGAAACACACCACAGTTTGACTTTTCTGTGCTGATGGCACGAGGCAGCTGGATTCTCGTTCCTTTAAGCTCTTCAAAACACAGCTTGTCTCTGAAACATGAGTTGTGGAAAGGTACAGAAACACTCAGGCTTTGAGGATTATATAAACGTGGGCCTCTGCCTGGAAAGGAAAACCACATTGGGATTTAATATAATTCAGCCAGGCTATTAAAGAAGAAACCAAATATCAGGCAAAGTTTCTTGCCTTGGAAGAGGAAAAGTTTTAGGTTACCTGCTTGCTTTTAAAGTGCTCTGCTGTAGTCGATCATAAAATAATTTGTCTACATTAATAATTCGTAGCTCTTCATTCTTCCTTATGTTTAAAATGCAGATGGTCCTAAATAACATGCTTTCTTCTAACATCCGCGGAGACTTTCAAGACGACTATTGGAACGGTACTGGAGTAGAAAGTGGACTGTGTTTAACAATTAGGATCTATATGTAGAAGTATCATAGGTGAAGGGTGCAAATGAAAAAAAAAAAAAAACTATTGTTTTTTTTCTAGCATGAAGTCCACATGCTAGATATGCTGTACACCTGTTTTGACTTAATTCAGGATTATTTCATATGAACAAGAAAGCACGACTTGATGTTGTGTGTTCTAGGACACAAGCTAAGATTCATTTCTATGATTTATTTTAAAACTGGCTTGTAGCTAGAAAGAGGAGTTATTTCTGGTAGCTAACCTAACTTGGGAATAATAGACAAAAAAAAAAAAAAGAAATACTTGCTGGTCAGTTTGAGTAGGTATACCTATACGTGAGGGAAGACTGTTGAAAAAGGTATGATTAGTGTCAGTGTATATAGGCCTAGGAATCAAATGGTACAATGACAGCCCTTTTCCCTCACCCCGGTTCATTAGCTTTTGGACTACTCTTTTCCTGCAAGGGTCAAGCATAGTATCCATTATACATTTAAATGCCAAATTCAAAATAAATAAATAAATAAATAAATAAATGCCAAATTCAAAGTAAAAGTCATATGTTTACTGTATTTTTATACCAGTTCCATAATGCTTCTCCTTAAACCATTCCCCAAAGTCCCTGCAGTAGAAAATTTCTAGAGGCTTCCATGTTAACAGTGTTTTTTTGTTGTTTTTTTTTTGTGTGTGTGTGTGTGGGTTTTTTTTTGTTTTTTTGTTGTTGTTGTTGTTTTTGTTTTTGTTTTTTACATTTTAAACCCTAAAACTGTTCCTGTAAATATTATTTAGAATACCCTCTTCCCTTGGCTTTAGGATGAGAGAAAAGCAAACTGAAATACAGTATCCTACTTTACCACTTAATAGTACACAACAGAGTTCTTCTAAACTCAAATTTTAAAATTGATTTATTCCATTTGCCTATTCCAATTATCTATCAACACTTCAGCTTTTAAAAATCTTATTCTTTCCACATGACTTTTCGGCATACTTTCTGGTTACTATCACTTCATAACTAGAAGTAGCAAACTCTGCAAAGGCCCCTTTCTGTCACTGTCACTACAGCATGGTGTCCCCAGCCTTGTGACAGCACCTTGGTGCAGGTTACTGTGCCACCACCGAAACATGCCGGGTTTTCTCCACTGAAGCAAGCACTTGGTGGCAGAAGCAGGCGCTACCATCACTGGCCTACAGTGGGGTCTCAGCATGAGGGGAAGAGTGCTCAGCAGAATTCTGTCATGTCTCCACAGGCCCTGTGGTCACACAGCTCTTTCAGCCTGCTCGTGCGTCCCACCCACTCATCATGGTACCAATGAGGCTGCCCCAAGTGTGGAAGTTCCTTCTTGGCTGGGTTTGATGGGAACCCTGACATTTCAGACCAGGACTTCAGTGTAGCCTGCTCACTGAATACCCATTCCTAAGCCATAAAGAAGTTTTCTTTCTTCCCTATCCCCTCAAACACACACATCTGCCCCATGTTGACTACTTGGGTCCATTGACCATTTCTCCAGAATGTCTTAGCTTGCTGTACAGATTTACTCACCATATTGCTAGCTACCTTTGAACCTAAAGCCCAAGGTATATGTCCCTCCCACCCCACAAAAAAGCCATATTTATTTAGGCTTTCCTCAGAATTAATGGGAATCACTCTTGACTTCTTCCATAGGTGACTTGATAGCTCTCTAATAGAAAAAGCAACAACTAATAAGGTGGTTCAAGATGGTACTTAATATTATAAATTTGACTCAAGGATGGAGTCAATACCTCGCCAATCTCTCTTCCCCATATGGCTCCTGAGGTATAAGTACAAATGAGACAAGAGCAGAAAAGGAAACACATTGTTAGGGAGATCAGGGCCCCAAACCCCCCACATGCAGAGCTCTGATAAATCAGGCTGAAGCACACCGCACACTAGACCAGAGGTCCCCCATTCCCTTTTCCATGTCAGGTTGTGTCTGCTACATTGCCCTGCCCAGCTCACTTGAGATATACAGAGCACACGTGCCATAGCTAGTTGAGCCGTGTCCAGATGGTTACTGGTGTCAGGGGCACCATGGTAGAACGTAATCCAAATGATCCAATCCCAGCAGCATAAAGCAATGAGAGAAATGTGATTTTCAAAGCTCCAAAGTTTCAATGTCACTTCCTTCCCTTTGTAGAAGTGAGTTAAAGGATAAAGTCAGACTCCAGCTTTTCTTCTGTATTTGGTCTAAGCTAGAAGAGGTGATGCTCAAGAACTGGGGTGGAGGGCGCCTGGATGGCTCAGTGGGTTAAGCCTCTGCCCGCATCTCGGGGCAGATCGGGGCCCGCATCTGGCTCTACTCGGCGGGAAGCCTGCTCCCCTCTCTCTCTCTGCCTGCCTCTCTGCCTACTTGTGATCTCTCTCTGTCAAATAAATGAATGAAATCTTAAAAAAAAAAAAAAGAATTGGGGTGGAATGATGGGGATGTTACAGTTGAGATGGGTAATGCACTCTACTATCAATTAACCCAACTCCAAGCCTCGCTTGTCCATGCGCACAAGAATTCCATGTGGCCAAAAGACCACAGGGATATTCCAATGCTATACTCTTCCTTAAAGTCTGAATAAGAGTAAAGAGGGGTTCTAGACTCTGTGCCCTACGCATATCTTTGTTCATGCAAGCACACTAACTTATTCCCAGCTTTCCCAAGAGGCAAGAGCATACTTTGATTATGAATTTACACTTTCTTCTTTTTTCTAACTTTTTTACACTTTCTTTTTCTACCTCTAACCGAATAGTCATTGTACTAAAACAACTGAGTAATGCGATTGTAAAATTGAGCATAAACTTAATACTTCAGTTCAGCTTGTGAACAACCGCAGATATTCCTAGCGAACTGCTTGCATTGCCCAGTCTAGAGAATGGGCACTCATCTGGATAGCATTAAGCTCCTTTTTACAGCTTAAATTCTCCTACACGCTATTTATTTTGATCACTGTTTTCTAGGCTCTAGTAGGAGATATTCCTAATAAAAACTTATTTTAAAAACAAAATGGGTGTGGTGGATACAAAAATTAAGAGAGGTCATAATGACGAAAAATATTGAAATTTGCCAACCCCAGAAGTCAAACTTCCTGTCATGTTCTGAAAAAAAAAAAGAAAAGGAAAGAAAAGGCCACACACCGAATAGTAGAAAATGTACTAAAATGAATTTGAATGCTTTGATCTGTGAGCTGTAGCTCGAACCTAGCCAAATACTTTCTTCCAAGCAGCCAAATCAACATTAATAAGCCATTTTGACCAAATAGGGCTCCAGCTACCTCAGTAAAAAAGAATCCCGTGACACTGTATGATTAGATCATGTGAAGTCCTTTTTCTGTTTTGATTCAGAAAACACCTCTGAGATGAAATTATTCTAGGCTATCTTCCTGTTCTGTGCTTGCTTTATCTACTAAATGGAACATATTCTTGGTTCGGTCTGTATGTAATGGGCTTAGCACAGTTTTCTTAAAAAATCGTTTTTAAAAAGTGACACATATAATCTCTAGGAATAGGACAGTAGAGCCTCCTGTTAGGATCTAGATTTCTCTTGACACCAGCTCCATCCCAACCAGGCAGCCGTTTTATGGTGGACAAGTTATACATTCCTTCTTACCCTTAGTTTCCTAATCTTTAGTAGTGAAAGGGTGTGACTGATAATTCCCGGGGTTTCTTCCAGCTCCAAGTCTATCCACTTGTTATTTCTTGAAGGGGACAAAGGATCATGGAAGTAGATGGTTGGAACTCAAACCCAATCGATCTGGATGTATCATGGACATCTTTTTAGGAGCTCTCCAGTAAAAATTCCCCAGGTGATGCGAGCTTGACCCTCTAAACTGCCAATGGTAGTGATGTAGGCTTGGATTTGACTCTGTCTCTGGGTGGCTCAGAGTGTGTTCAGAAGCCAGAGTTGAACAGGGGGGCTCTACCACTGGCAAACACTCTCGCTTCTTCCCATGGGCCTTACTGGTTAAAGCACTACATCCTTCTCTGTGTGTACTTGCTAGCTGTTTACTTGTTGGTTCTCGTTGTTCTGAAATCGTTCAAACAGTTGCTGTAGAAAAGCAGTGTTGGAGGTAGGATAAGAGTACACACAGGACGCAGCCCGCGAGACAATGCTTTGATTTCGTCACGGCTGCCTTTCACTGAGCACTTTCTATATAGTAGGCATTCTGGTAATGACTCTGCAAACTACGTTCCCATTTTACATATGTGAATATTAGATAAGTTGCCTTGAGCTGCAGAGCTGCAAGATGGTGAAAGTATGTACGTCCCCCAAGCCTCAACCCTTAGCAGCTCTGCTGTCCTACCTCTATCTAAAATTAACTCTTTGGGGCACTCTTAGTCTGACTCGGTTCCAAAGACAGTGAAAAGCTTCTCGGGTCCGTCCTTTAGGTCCTACCCGTCCTTCCCAAGGGTTCAAAGCAGGGAAAATGCTCTCTGTCAATGCATAACTTGTGTGGACCTCCTTGGCTCAGGCATGTTTTGTTCCTGACACCCCCATGGCAGTGTCAGCACTTACAAGGAAATCTCCTAAGGACTCTTTTTCAGGGTGCATTAACATAGTCTCATTTCCCCAGTTAAACAGGCTGTAAAGATCTTCCTGTCTATGGCACTGGGCCTTTGCGGAGTAGAGTAAGCCTTCCCTAAAAGCATAGGATTCCAAGCAGTTTAAAGGAGAAAGGCTTTAAGACACCAAGTATCAGAAACAGCTGAACTTCGCTGTAACATTTCTGGCAACATCTCTTATTCTCAAAATGCTACTTGGGAAATAATGGGGAAGGCAGCTTGCTGCCCTCTTGGACCCCGAGATCTGCCTTAGAGGTTAATATTTCACGTGTCCTAATGCACTACCCCGGCTGAGACAGGAATAAAGTTCCAAAGGACAAGGGAGCATGTTTTCTGACAAGTACAAAGTACTAGACACTAACAAAGATGTTTATGTTGCTTTGTTCTTGACTCCTCTTAACACTCTTTCCTGTGTCCATTTTATGTGATATGTTCAAATCAGTGGGTTGAAAGACTTTAAAAGCAGCTTAGAAAATAGAGGTTAAAATCAGTGTGATTTTTTTTTCAGAAAGATAAGAGCCACCAGTATCTATAGGAGACAAGGGAACACAGCTCATGTTCAATTTTGAGCCTAATGACTTACTAGTGGTTGATTTGGTCTTACTGAGTCCATTAACTTACTCATAAAATAGACCCATTTTATTTCACAGAGCTTTCAGGATAAATGTTTCAAGTGCTTGGTAAGTGAAGTGTTTGTCCCATCCTCCTTAACATTAACAACAGATTCTCCACTATGTGTAGAATGGGGCTACCATTAAGTTAGTCTTTAAGTTATTCCTTTTACCAGCATTTTGAGACTGAGCAAGCAAATTCCTCTCTGCTGTGTATAATTAGGGTAGGAAGATTGCCCAGGAGAGAGAGGGGACACTTGTATCGGGGTATGGCTGAGAACCCTGGAATCATTAAATGCTATCATTGTCTATACCCACACAATCCTAATGAAGGAAAGGGAGCCAGCAAGAATGAGGAGGGCCCAGTCAAGCTTCTCCCTACACGAATTAGTCCCTGGACTGGGTATATTCGAGGTTCTAAATACTAGACATCTTGCATGAATCACTTTAAGGGCTAAACAAACTAGCAGATTTTTTTTTTTTTTCTTGTGCAAGGGATATACTTGTCATAAGATGACTCAAGCTGTCTTCTGGTATACATTTCTCAGAGCCTTCTCAGAAACTGAAAAAAGATGTTGCAAGCTTCAGAATCCTTTCTAGTCATCTGATTCTTGTGCCATGGAAAGGGGAAGTTCCCACATTCTTTCAGGGAGGTATGTGTTCAGTCCAGAATCCAAGTTATGTATCTTTGCTCAAATGGGAGGTAATTTTCTTGACTTAGCAAAGTTTCTTTCACAACTTGCTATCCTAAGGAGTTGTCTTAAGAAGTTGCCTTAAGAAGGAGTCAAGAATCTACAATAGCTTTAGATCCTCCTCTCTTTCCAGCTGTGCCTTCTTATTCCTCTCCTTGAGTTTCTAACAAAGGAAACAGCCCACCCCTAGGAATAAGAACCAGCTAGGTTTAGATGGGGAGCTGTTTATGTGACCCTTTGTATATGTTTTTGAACTTGAATTTGTAATCCCTGCTTTTGGATAACACCCCATTGCATGTGTTTCCTGATTAATTTTGTGCTTCTTGGTCAGAAGAGTTTTTCTGTGACTAAACCCAAGGAATAAGAGGGCTGTAAGCTTTCTGGATGTCCACGCCCACTTATTCCCCTTTATGAAAATCTTTTATCTCACTAGAGCTTTGAAACAGAACACAAAGATTAATGCAATCTAGATAATTTTTTTAAAGATTTTTTATTTATTTATTTGACAGAGAGAGATCACAAGTAGGCAGAGAGGCAGGCAGAGAGAGAGGGGAAAGCAGACTCCCCGCTGAGCAGAGAGCCCAACATGGGGCTCAATCCCAGGACCCCGGGATCATGACCTGAGCCGAAGGCAGAGGCTTTAACTCACTGAGCCACCCAGGCACCCCTAGATAATTTTTTTAAAGCAATGCCCCTGGGGCGCCTGGGTGGCATCGGGCTCTCTGCTCAGCAGGGAGCCTGCTTCCTTCTCTCTCTCTGCCTGCCTCTCTGCCTACTTGTGATCTCTGTCTGTCAAATAAATAAATAAAATCTTTAAAAAAAATAAAACAATGCCCCTAATTTGGGAAAGTAATCAAAGAAAATAATAGGGAACCTTTTGGCCCCTAGATCCCTTTTCCAGGCCCAAACCCTTTCCAAAAACAATTCATTATAAAACCTGCTGAAAGTTTTATGAGAACAATTCTGTAACATTGTTAGAAGAATTACGCATTTGAGTTTTTACATGTTTAATTTGATTATTCTCTATAGAGGGACCTGAGTATAGAAGCAGGACTTCCCCCATCTTTTGTATGTCAGATGGTAGCTTGGACATTTGGAAAGTCTGTGATGGGGGATTTGCTCTTTTAACCTTGGGAGAAAGGTAAATGTTTATCAGTCCAGTATATGGGATAGTGGAAGGATGCTTTTAGTGAAATCTTTCAACAAACCTCTTCAACATTTCTTTTTTGTTTGTTTGTTTGTTTCTTTTCAGCGTAACAGAATTCATAGTTTTACACCACACCCAGTGCTCCATGCAATGCATGCCCTCCACAATACCTACCACCAGGCTCCCCCAACCTCCCACCCCCCACCCCTTCAAAACCCTCAGGTTATTTTTCAGAGTCCATAGTCTCTCATGGTTCATCTCCCCCCCACTTTTCAACATTTCTTTATAAAGGAGCTTATCTCTGAGTCTTGGGGCCTTGGGGCAGAGTCTACTCTGATCATTTCAGGGAACATAGATATATTTTAAATGGCCTCGCCTGCCGTGCGGGCCTACCTTTGGTTATTGCAACCTGATATACATATACCTTTTCTTCAGGGAATTTATACTAAAGAAACATTTTCTTTCTACTATTTTTTTTCTTCCTTGCCCTTATAACTGCTCATTCCTAAACAGTGGAAGGACATAATTAAAGGATACCAAATACCTTTAAAATGATTCCAGTGGTGTGAAAAGTTGTACTTAGCTGTCTGAAAAGAGAAGTTTTTTTCTATAAAACCAAGGTAGCACCATTCGCTTCAGAACCTTTCCATCTTGGTCCAGTCGGCCGACGCTAGATTTGAGAACTGATCTTGAGCTGTGAGGTTGCTGAATCTTGTATCACTTTTATGACTCACACAACACCATTCCCACTCCCAAACCCCTCAAAATGTTTTGTGGCACTTCTCAAATTCCTTTAAAATATTCTCAATTTAGAATACAGTTTGCCAAATTTAATGGCCTAAACATTTTCTTGTCAGAAATAACATCCTGCAGAAAAGTACAACATTGGGCTCCAGAGATGGTCAGTAAACTCTTCTACCCGGATTATTTTAAAGCTGAACTAGAGGGGAGGAGGGACAGACTTCAAGGAGAGGTCTTACCTACTCTCTTCAGGGGCAAATAGGTAACTGGGATGAGCTCATGTGGGGGACCTTTCAAATATGCGGGCATATTTTTTTTAAGATTTTATTTATTTATATGACAGACAGAGATCACAAATAGGCAGAGAGGCAGGCAGGGAGAGAGGAAGGGAAGCAGGCTCCCTGCTGAGCAGAGAGCCCGATGCGGGGCTTGATCCCAGGACCCTGGGATCATGACCTGAGCCGAAGGCAGAGGCTTTAACCCACTGAGCCACCCAGGCACCCCTATGTGGGCATATTTGAAAAGGTAGAGTCAAAAAGAAAAAATGCTCTGAAAGAAATGAGAAACTTTGGGCTGCTATACAAAAGTGAAAGGAAAGGATGTTGAAGATAAGAAGGGGCAGAATATTTAAGCATCTTACAAACAAAACAAAAAACATCTAAATTTTTGTCCTAAATGCAAAGGGAGCCACCACAAGACCAAGAAAGAAAGTGTCAATGTTATTCTAAAATTTAGAAGAACTTTATCATTAAAAAAAAAAAAAGAATCCAGATCATTCCAATACAGAAAATACAAGCCATGGACAGGAGCATCCACACTGTTATGGGAGCAAAAGGTAGGGAGGGAAAAGACTCACAGAAAGGGATAGGTGTCTGGTGCATGCAGTCAAATACCCCCAAAAGGCTGGACAGTAAAATAATTGGATCTGGTCGGGACACTCATCAGCAGTGTAGTTGCATTTCTGAGAATAGAGTTGAGATGAACAAGTCCTTTGAGAGGAAGGGAATATGAAAAAGTAAAGGGTGGGAGACTATCAAATTTAAATGTTTAATCATGAAAGGATCATGAGATGATGATTAGAGAGTTACAGAGAAATGTTTTCCTTATTTTTGAGATGAGATCTGAGCAACTTATAAAGGAGAGGGCCCAATGGGGAAAAGATGAGGACACAAGAGGATAGATGTCCTTGCATCTCCCTAGGTCAGAGCTTGGTCTCACCTCCTGATGTTGTTAACATAGGCAAATACCCTCCAGAAATGGAATAAATTCTCTGAAATTAAGAAAATAATTACTAGCTTACTGAAATTGCAAAAGTTTGGATACAACTAGGAGATTTATCGTGTCACCAGGAAACAGATCTTGGGAACCACTGAAATCAATCAAGGCATACAAAATAGAGGTGTTGTATTAGTGTCCTAGGGCAGCCATAACAAATCACTAAAAACTAATCGACTTGAAACCACAGAAACCTATTCTCTCTCAGTCTTGAGGTCAGAAACCCAAAATCAAGATGTCAACAGGGTTTCCTTCTGGAGGCTCTGAGGGAGAACCTGTTCTGTGCCTCTCTCCCAGCTTCTGGAGGACATTCGCAATCCTTGGCATTCCTGGTTTATAGATATGCCAATCCAGTCTTCACCTCTTATTCACGTTACCTTCTCCTTTGTGGGGCTCTTTGTCTGAAATCTCCCTTTGCCTTTCTTTTATAAGGATACCTGTTATAGGATTTAGGGCCCTCCCAAATCCAAGATGATCCCAGCTCAAGATCCTTTTTCTCAAATAAGGCCACATTCAAAGGTTTGAGGGTTGTAGTTTTGGACGTATCTTTTTAAGGGCCACTACATGAATGTAATAGAACATCTTTGTAGCTAGTATTAGGTTTCTCAGAGAAGAACCATCAGTGTAACATGTGAGGAACTCTGGCTTGGGGCCAGACAGCCTGAGTTAGATAGACCCAGGTTTTACCGCTTAACAGCTGTATCATTCAAAACTCCCTGTGCCTTGGCTTTCTCTCGGAACAGTGAAATAATATTATATCATAATACTTGTGGGGTCACTCTGGATTTTTTGAGTTAACACACATAATAGGCTACTAGTATCTGGCCCCCAACTAAATCTTGAGTAAATAAGACTTTGAATCCTCTGTTACGTAAGCCTTACACCTGTAAGGAGACTGTCTCCCTAGGTACCTACCAGTCAGATATCTTTGAACACAATTAGCTACTAAATCCCCAAATTAAACAATTCAATTAAAGCATTAATCATATATAGATTTCTATATATGTGTGTGTGTTTTTCAAGACTATTAAGACTATAAAGGCCATTTAAAGACTCATGGGGGGAGAGACAAAGTATGCACCTTGAGGAAAATATGCTGACATTTAGGAAGCCAGGGAAGTGCAATTTCAGCTGACCGAGAAGCAAAAAATGTAAGACTTACTTTTTACCCTTTACATATCTAGATAATAACATACATTTCCATGTGATGGACATGGTCCTTGAATTTAAAAAGCTCAAATTAGGGCACCTGGGTGGCTCAGTCAGTTAAGCGTCTGCCTTCAGCTCAGGTCATGGTCTCAGGGTCCTGGGATGGAGCCCCCGCATTGGGCTCTCTGCTGAGTGGGAGTCTGCTTGTTCCTCTCCCTCTATCCCCCAATATGTGCATACGCTCACTCTCTCACTCTCTCTCTCTCTTTCCCCTTCCCTCAAATAAATAAATAAAATATTTTTTAAAAATTAAAAGCTCAAATAAATGGATGCTTTACAAACAGAATGAAGAAAGATTTGGGGGTAGGTGGGATATTCCAGTCCATGGGTGGTCTTAACAGGTTTACAAAACTATGAATGGCTGCTATCTTCTGGTCTTCAGTCCATGTAAAAGTTCATGCTCTCTCAGAAGCTGTGTAGAAACTTTGACTCCTGAAAGAACCTTTTGAAATATTAGTTCACGTCTGTGTGCTTACAATGACTCTTAAGTTTTTCTCTTTTACCTGCCATTATACATAAGGGAGTCTTATGAGAACACATGCCACAATTGCCTTGAGGATAAATAATAGCATAAAAGTATTGCCACTCAATGAATTGCACAACAGACATTCCATAAATTCACTCTTCCCCTCATACGTGTAAGTGTTAATGTCAAAAATGGTTGTCTTTTAAAGGATAGTGCTTAGATAGCCTGGGAAATCATATGCAGAATCACAACATGTAAAAAAAATATATATTTATCAACAGGAATAAAATTTTTAACTCTATTCTTGACCCGGCCTTTACAATTAAATGAGTTTTTAAAGCAGAATTTACAATGTCTGATTTCAGATGCCATTTGCCATCTTCTCAGATTCAGCATCCAGTGTATTTGTATTTTGCTCTGAAATCTTATTTTTGTATGTGTGACACGTTTTGATCCCTATGTTTAACACTAGTTTTTTAATGCCAAAATTTCAATGCAAACTACTTAGGTGGGTAATCATTAAATGTTATCAGACATCGATTCTTAAAGAAAAGCCTAGTAAACACCCTATTTCCATTTTGAAAATTACAAAGGAAACAGTCCTACCCGCACCTCTTCAAAGTTCAGTCTAATAGGGGAGAAAGAACAAAATGAGTCTGAAGAAATAGACTTTCAGATCACGAGTTGCCAGCCCCGTAGCATACCGCCTGGGTTTGCATGTTATGATCTCACGATGCCTCTAAACCCTGCCCACAGGTGTCTGTAGTGGGTTTTGTTCATTTGAGACTTCGGGATCGCCTGGTGTCACTCCGTGTCCGCTGGTGCTGGAGTTCGCTGTCTGCCTTCTCGCCATGTCTAACGAAGCAGAGACGAGCACAACTAACGGTCAGCCTGACCAACAGGCTGCACCAAAAGCGCCATCAAAGAAAGAAAAAAAGAAAGGTATGGAGATATCCTCTTGAGGCCACTGAGGGGAGTGAGTGTTGCTTACCTCTGAAGAAATGTGAGGTTTAAGGTGAATGAAGTAAAAGCTGGCCCTTGGCTCCCTTCAGTCTCAGCCTACTCTCAAGTTCTCCTTCACAGGAAAGTTGGACTTTGGCAGAGATTACTTTGCCCTACTTGTAACAGGACATGTCTCTGATTTCACCCACTGGAGCCTGCTGGGAAGCGTTCATCATAGCTTGTTTAGTTGATAAACACCACTATCCATTATAAGATGTTTATCTTTCAGTAATCTATTTACCACTTTGCTTTACTGAAGTAAAGTTTTTCAAAAACCGAGATCATTATTTTATTAGACCTTGTTCTCTTGACCTGAAGTACCACTAGAAAGTGCCAGAGTTCTTAATCATTCATAGTTCAAGAATATGCTATGGGTTGCCTGCCTTTTACTCTTCTACTTTAGCTATGGAATGAGATGACTGCAGTCTTTTTAAGAAAAGCAAAAGAAATTGTGAAGATGAGATA